>JAOWBW010000773.1:234106-511768 GCA_026119855.1 Campanula takesimana | reverse complement strand
GGAACCACCTTGAACCTTGATGAAAACCGGAACCGTTTGTAACACGGGCCAGTTCCGGTTCATCCCCTCAGAAAACCGTGAATCGGCGGTTCCAAACAGCCATTAACCGCCTAGACCGAACCAAACCGTTAAAATCGTTAGATTTCTAACGGTTTCATCAGAATTAACCGTTAGTAAACGGAAAGTTGACGAGAAAAGTTGAGTTTTGACTGAATTTTTAGCCAAATTTAGTGAATAAAAATAATAAAATTTGTTGAGTATATAAAAGAAAAAAGGGACGGACCTCTTTAATTTTTTAAATATTTTTTCTATACCTTTTTGTAAAAAAAAATCGGCAATAAGATATTATTATTATTATTATTATTATTATTATTTCTGTTAAAAAATTTAACAATTTTTAAAAAAAAAGAATCTGTGGACCGGCTGTTCCGGACCATAACCCTAACCGGAAGAGAAACGGTTCGGTTACGGTTCAACCTTTTCCGGAACCGGAACCGTGCTTGGTCATCCCTACGAGTCGTGCTCTGGTGTCCGTCTGCTCCTCCATACGTACTGATAGATTTTTGTGAGAGGTAGTCCGACTCGGACTCCCATGCCCGAGTCATGCTTTGTATAAACTTCAAGTCTGCTACTTTTTCTTCACTTCACAATTAGACTTGGTCTTCTATCTTCCATGTTGACTTTGACATATTTCTGAATTTGACTTTTCTTGAATTTTTGGAACAAGACTTTAAAGCTCATAAATAATACATCCGAAAAATACATAAAAAGACTATTTTACCCCCGGATTACAATAAAGCCCAACCTTACAATAAATCCCCTGATTACATCAAAACTAGTCAAGTACATCAAAATAGACTGTAATACATGAAAAAACTAGAGAAACAAATCATTCAATATCCGCCACATCAATATACCTCCCTCCTCACTATTTTTTGGACCCAGAACCGCTCCACCCCTCCACCCAACGGCTACGATCAAGGCCACATAGGCGAGCTCATCATTTGTGCGGCTAAGATGATTTCAATTTTTTGTGGGTCTCACCGAGCTCGGACACATCTCATCCGTTTGGTGGAGCTAAAATGACGTGGCTCCAATCAGAACCATTGGGTGTAGCTAACTCCCCGGTGCAGCGGTTCGAAATCCCTATTTTTTCACATCAGATTACATTCTCTCTCTCTCTCCTCTCTTAATCTCTCTCTATAATCACTCTTGTCAACTTTATTATTATCCATCCATTTTTTAATTAAATTTTTGATGAAAATTGTTTTTTTTTTTAACTTTCAGCCTTTTTTTTTTTTTTTTTTCAAGCCCTTTTTTTTTATAACTTGTAACCCGTTTTCTCTCACACTTGGTCATTATGGAGGGAAATTTTAATCAAAGAGGGGGAAAAAGTCATGATAATGATGATATAGAGGCATTTAACTCATTTAATCCATTTCTTTTCAATGAGTATAATGCTAATGAAGTGATTCGAAACATTAAAGAGGATGAAAGTGATGATTACATTCACGAGATTTAACGTCAATTCATTTCACCAACCGCTCCACCCATCCAAGAAAGTGTTGAAATTGATCAATCATCAATGGGTAGAGGTGGAAGGGGACGGGAAAGAGGTAGAAGTGGAGGTGGAAAAGGACGGGGATGGGGAGAGGGACATGGATAGGGAGGAAAGGAGTCAAAATCTGATATAATGACAATACATTATACAAAAAAGCCAGTTCTCTATAGTCAAGATTCATTCATACTTGAATGCAACTATTGCTTGAAGACTTACCCTTTCAACAATGATGGTGGATATGGAACCGCCAAAGGCCACTTGTCTAGGAATCATCCCGATAAATTGACGGTGGTGGAAAAGTCACAAACTATCAGGAGGGTATCTTTCCATTTCAATGGGACGCTTGTTCTAATGTGATAGAACTTTTAAAGGTGTTCAAAGAATCTATCGTTGCCTTATCGGGTGTTTATTACCCAACTTCAAATCTTGTTTGGGATCATTGCACAAATGTTGCAATTGTGTTTAGTGAATTTTGTGATGATCCTCTAGCGGGTTTTGCCGTAAAGCAAATGAGGGAGAAGTGTGAAAAATATTTCAAGGAAATATCAAGCTTTTTTTAATTTTTTTTGTAGCTAAAGTTATGGATCAAAGAATTCGATTGACTGGTTTAGAAGAAATGTTGAAATTGTATTATGATAATTTGTATCATGAACAAGGTAAATGGGTTTATTATGATGAAATTGGTAATAATAAGAGTGATCGAAATGATTTAACCACTATTTTCAAGGAATATCAAACCACTTCTGATCCTCAAAATGGTGGTGGTCGTGGAGGAGTAGATGTTGGATGTGGTATTGGTCGAATTGGAGCGATAAATTGTATGACACGAACAAACGTGCTAGAGGTACCGTTTCTAACACGCCCTATGAACTAGAGCAATATTCTGTGAATGCTGATAGAGAAAATCTCAAATTGTAATAAAATACCTAGCAAGCGCACTAGTTACCATAGTAGTAATGCGCGAAAGTGAGGGTCGATCCCACAGAGACTTGTGAAAGATAGTAATTTAAATAGTAGTAAAATAAACTAACATAAAATAAAATATTTGATTTTGATTTATTAAACTAATGAACTAAAAAGAAAATAAACTAATTAAACAAAACAAATATAAATAAATGGATAGTGAACGACATAAACCGACTTGGTAAATAGGCCCCATGGACTTTGGACCTATACCCAATAAGAGCCCTTGAACAAGAGGCCCGTACCTTACAGCCCAATATATCAAAGCTACCTCGACATCAACAAAGCCGAGTAGGTCGACCTGAACTAGGTCACGACGGGCTAGATAGGCGTTGACCAGCCTACCACGCCTAGCTCGGCCTCTATGAAGAGCCGAGTTAGGTAGTATATGCCGACTTATCCCACTCTTCAATGATAACCTTACTCCCCTAATGCAATCCGGAGTCTAAGGTAAAGGGAATCCTTACCTAACAAGGAGACCTCTTCTACAAGATAACAATGACTACAATCCTTATCAGGATTCTACTTCCCTCATATACGAGTTCTACACCAAAACGGACTCCATGGCTTCCTTAACAAGTCAGGACTAATTCACCAGCGCCTATATAAACAGGCCCTCATACGATAAACATGTAACGAATTCTCTTGGCTCTGACTCTAGTCAATTGATTTCTCTTTGTTTTATCTCACATAAACAAATTCTTATTCTCACGCCGGAGGGTCTTCGCCGGTGAAACCCCGGCTACTTTACGTTTTTCTGTTGGTGTTGTATGCTCTAGGCACGTTGTTTGAACGATTAATGTTATCTATTGATTATGTTTTAATAAAGATATTGAATGTTTGATTATTATATCATTTGCATGTTTATTATAATAATCTCCATCCCTGATAATTATGATTAATTGTTACTATAAGTTTAATAGATAATCATATGATGATTATGGTGTATGGGATACAATTAAACTTATAGGTATTTGTTGGAGAACGAATAATGGACTGACCCATATGAGATTTATGTCATGGTCACAATGTCATAATTAAGTCTCATATAGTTATATCATTGAATCCTTAGACCTGAGATTATTATAGTCTTTCACATGATGAACATTATGTTTGACACATTCAAACGTTACCCTTAAATGTGTAGCTATAAAGAATGTGATTGGCATAATCGGATTCATGTTGAGAAGAGTAATAAGTCAAGATGGAATTTGTCCCTCGTCAAGAGAGATGTCAAACTTTGGCCACTCGATGAATAGTATTGATGAAATGCATGGCCGTGCTCAGATGTGATTTGTATTATCAATATATTCGGAATCGAGAAAGTATTGAACATTGTAAGTTGACCATTGACCATGGTTTACGTTCAATGACATCGTGGACAAAAGGATTATGATATTTTCTATTATGGATTAACGAACTTTGACAAGTTATATCATTTAGGTAATCATGATGGCCTGCTAGGGCCCGCTCATGATTTATGAGACAAAGTGTGTTTGGGCTCATTGCCAACTTGATATAATCCTATGGGATCACACACAAGAGAACGAATTGTTAAAAGGGAAAAATGACAGAGTTTTGGTCTGGCACGGCCGTGCGCCTTATAGGGCACGACCGTGCCATAAATCGACCAAAGGGCAAGGTCTGGCGACATGAATGGCACGACCGTGCCAAGTATAAAGCACGACCGTTCTAAGCACGGCTGTGCCAGATACAAAGCACGACCTTGCCAATATTGGGCGGCAGGAAGGCAGGCTCGCACCTAATCGTGCCTGTTTTAGGGCACGACCGTGCCAGTTTTAGGGCACGACCGTGCCAGTTTTAGGGCACGACCGTGCCAGAGCTGTCGGCCAGGAAAACTTGCACAGTAATTAAGTGACGGGATTTGGGTTTCCTAAGTCCTTAAGGGTTAAGGACTTATACCCATATAAATATCTCTTTACCAGCCATTGTATATGATTGATTCACTTATTTGGAGAAACATTATTATTGATTAAGATTGAGAATCAAGATCAATAATTCATAAAATCATAAAGCACTTTTTGATCTAGCAGTCAAGATTAAGAAAGAGTTCTTAATATTCGTTCGCGTGTGGATATCCATAGAGGGTGATTTCTTTATCATCTTTCTGTTCGTGTTCCTGCGTTCGTGATTCGGAGAAGCGCAAAGAACCCAAGACTCAAGATCAAGAAAAAGAATAAACGCATCAAGGGTTAGTATTCTTGTATTCATTGTAGATGTATTTATCATAATCATATGAATGGATCTATAGGCTTTGGGTTTCATAAAATTTTAAATGCTTAATTCCGCTGTGCATGTTACTACGAAACCCAACAGTGGTATCAGAGCCCCGTTCATGTTGATTATTTCAATACATAATCATGTTGTATGTATATAAATTGTTTATGTGTCTGGCATGATTTGAATATTGGGATTATGATGTTTATGTATTATATGCGTTTTATGTGGTTTATTGTTTTATAAAATTTAATCACACTATTCAATCGCAATAAAAATTATGTTGGATTAAAATTGTTTGGACTATTAATTTTTGATTTGATCAAAGTTTTGATAATCTAGATATTCATGAATAAATTGTTTATTCAAAGTTTTGATGTTCATGGTGATTGGATCATCAAGAACACCAAATCCTATTTGAATCGTGTTAAACAATTTGAGACAAATTTTGGAACTTTAAAATTTGGAATTTTCGAAGGGTCCGACCGGACCTAGTAGGCGACCCGGTCGGACCTCCGGGTCTTGTGCGGGTGCGGCCTTTGGGTCTTGGGTGTGGATCTTGGGGTTTGAGTTTCCTATTTGTTTTAGTCTGCTGAATTCTGAGATTGGTTCAAGGTTTAGATGGCTAGCCTACGTTCTCGAGACTGTGTTTCCTAAACTTGATCGTAATCAAAGATTCAAAGATAAAACGAAGTTAGAATTATGAAGAGTTCATAATTGCTAAAATTGAGAAACAAAGTTCTTGATTCAAAGATTGGAGATCCATGTGGAATTGTGAATGCAATTGTCCTACGTTCATCGAGACCATTTATTGCTTAGTTTCGGCCACATGGACTACTTTCTTGGTTTCTTGAATTAGTGTGGAATTGTGGTTGCCTTATGGCTTAGTTCGGTTGCACTTCTTGTTGTCTTGATTTTGAGATAATAACCAAAATTCAAATAGTCTCATCCTCATAATTATAGAGAAATTAATGACACATAATATCATGCTTAAATTAATGGAGATTAATTTAGTGACTAAACTTGATGTATAACATGTTTTTCTTATGTGATCATAAATGTGTTATATGCTATATGTTATGAACCTTCATTAAAATTTAAGTCACGTGCCAACCCATGATTAAAACACTTGTGAGTACGTGGGTAGTTTTATGCGGGCTATGCCAAAGCAAGGCGCATTAATTATATTCATCTATGAGCAAGATGAGGAAACAGTGATTCCTATACGTTTAAAATGGTTTGACCTAATTAGGCTATCAAAACAGTTTTGGGCCTAAGGCACAGATGAGATTAAAACATGTTAGGCATATGATGTCTAAAATCGCATAAAAGATCTAAGAGTCATATATGATATGATTGACAAGGAGTTGTCTACCTAAATAACTTATTTTGAGCAGTCGTGCCAAAGCCGACTCAAAGTTAAGTGAAATATGGATCTTAGCCCATTTAGAATTATATGATACATTGGATGTATCTGAAGACTATATAATTCAGTGGGAGTATTTGTGAAATACTAATATTTGATATATCTTTAATCAAGTTGGTACTTATATTTAATTATATGTTTGCATAATTGTAGATAATGGCTCAAAGTACAAATTTTTTATCATTGCGATCTATCCTTGAGAAGGAAAAGCTTCAAGAAAATGGAGCTAACTTCACGGATTGGATTCGTAGCCTTAGAATTGCTCTAAGGCATGAAGACAAGCTCTATATTCTTGATGAGCCCGTTCCTGAAGAGGAACCTGCTTCCAATTATGGATGGCCAAAACCGGTTCCGGACCCGGTTCCAGTTCGGAACCGTCGGTTCTGGTTCAACATATATGTGACCCTGAACCGGCCCGTGCTTACCCCGGTTCCGGTTGGCACAATCCGGTTCCAGTTAGGTTCCGGTTAGATTCCGATTCCGATCCAGTTCCGGTCCCCCCTTTAAAAGTATTGAAAAAAACAAGGGATTTTCGGTCCTGTTTCGGTCCGGTTCGCCATTTATGTGAACCATAACCGGTCCGGATGAATGGCGGTTCCGGTTACTCCAGTTCCGATTTACTCCCCGGTTTGCTCCGGTTCCGGGCTTTTCCGGTCCGGTTTTGCGGTTTCGGTTCCGTTTGGCCATCCCTACTTCCAATGCTCCCAAGGATGAGAGAAACGCCTACAAGAAGCACCAAAGTGATTCTCGTGAGGTGGGTTGCCTCATGCTTGCGGCCATGTGCCCAGAGCTTCAGAAGACTCTTGAACACTTTGAGGCTTTTGACCTTGCTGTTTAGTTGAAAGATATGTTTCAAGAACAGGCAAGGTATGAAAGGTTCGACAATATAGCTGCCTTGGTCTCATGCAAGATGAGCGAAGGGCAGGCTGTGGGCCCCCATTTTCTAAAAATGAAGGCTCACTTTGAGCATCTAGAGAGGCTTGGCCATCCCATTGATGTTTAGTTGGCCACTGATTTTATTCTTAATTCATTGCCCAAAAGCTATAATCAGTTCGTCATGAACTTTAATATGCATGGCATGGATAAGTCCCTGTCCTAGTTGCATGGGATGCTAAAGACAACGGAAAATAAAATCGGTAAAGAAGCCGCTCCTGTGCTCATAGTGTCAAAGGAAGGAAAGGGCCAGAAAGGCAAAGGAAAGGGTAAGGCAAAAGTTGTCAAACCCAAGATTAGCAATGTTGGGTTTCGTAGTAACATGCGCAGCGGAATAAAGCATTTAAATTTTTTTCATGAAACCCAAAGCCATAGATCCGTTCATATGATTATATCAAATACATGCAATATGAATACTAGAATACTAACCCTTGATGACTTTGAATTTTAGCCTTTGATCTTGGTGGAGACTTTGAAGCTTGATCACGAACAAGTAAGAACACGAACTTTGAAGATGATGAGCTTCACCCTCTAGCGGTATCCACACATCGAACGAATATCAAGAGCACTTGATCTTGGTTGCTAGACCAAATCGAGAAACACGTTTTCTCAATTGTATTTTGACTATATGGAATATTATTGTGTTTGTTCTTGTTCTTCAACCTAGGGATTTCTTAGAACAAGAAATAACTCTCAAAAACTCTTTGGAGGCTTGCAAAAACACATGTACTGATTAAGGATGAATTAGGGCTGTTTATATACAAGTTAGACATATTCCAAATAGGTAACTTATGTCTAAACCCGCAAGAAAACGGACTAAGGAAAGTTCCTGCCGAAACCGACTGGTCCGTCCGGGTATACAAGTGGGTCCGCCCGGATCTATCATGGTCCGACCGGGTGCAGCACTTGGTCCGACCGGACCTCCCTTCTTTCCACTTTTCTTCCTCTAATTTCCTTAAATCCCCGAATGGTCCTTCGACCCAATATTCCAATGTAGTCCTTTATGATTCGTTCTATTTGTGTGTGACCCTCTAGGATTACACTAAGTTGGCAATGGGTTCAAACATAAAACCATCAGATATGATTAGATTCTAGCAAACCGTCATACCTACCCAAATAGTGTAACTAGATACAAGTTCGCATTCCTTTAGAATATGTCACAATCCTTTTGTCCACGATGTCATTGAACACAAGTCATGGTCAACAAGTCAACTTGTCTTTGTTCAATACTTTCTCGATTCCGAATATGTTGATAATTCAAATGACATTGATCCAATCAATTCATTTGAGTCCGGCCGAACATTTCCATCAACATCATTCCTATGAGAGGCCCAAGCTTGACATCTCTCCGAAGATGGACAAATCCATTTAACTTATTATTCTTCCCTACATGAATCCGATTATGCCAATCATACCCTTTATAACTACCCGTTTAAAGGTAGTGTTTGAATATGTCAAACATAATTTTCATCAAGTGGAAGACCATAATAACTTCATGTCTAAGGATTCAAATGACACAACTAATATGAGATGTATGTATGACATTGACCATGACATAGATCTCATAGAGTGGGTCATGTCCAGTACCAAACAAGCACCCATAAATCTAACATGGTCATCCTATGATCATTTAGTATTTACACTAATACCAAACAAGTACTAGGGACGTAGATTATTATAAGTAAATATGAACAACAATAATAATCAAAACATCTATTTATTAATATGAATAAATGATAACAATTACAACGTTTATTAAACGTGCCTAGGGCACCAATACCAACAAGCAAGGCAACTGTTGTCAATGCTAATGTGGCTAAACCTACTCCCTAGAAGGATGCAATTTGTTTCCACTGCAATGAAATTGGTCATTGGAAACACAATTGCAAGGTTTACAAGGAAGAGTTAAAGAAGAAGAAGGGCAGTGGGACTGCATTTACTTCAGGTATCTATGTTATAAATATTCTACTTTCTACTTCTAGCTCCTGGGTATTAGATACCGGATGTGGATCTCACATTTGTTTAAATGTGCAGGGACTAAGGAATAGAAGGCTACTTAAAGATGGCGAAGTGGACCTGCGTGTGGGGAATTGAGCAAGAGTTGTTACATTAGCCGTAGGAACATATGATGTCATTTTACCTAGCGGATTAATTCTTGCTTTGAACAATTGTTATTACGTTCCGGATTTAAGTAGAAATATTATTTCAATTTCTTGTTTGGATAATGAAGGTTTTAAGTTTCTTATTGATAATAAGAAGTTTTTTATTTATTTAAATGATATGCTTTATTGTACTGCATTTTCATTTAATGGCCTTTATATTCTTGACGTTGAGAATGTGAATAATGAGGATATCTATAATGTAAATAAGAAATCCAAACCTAATGATGTAAATCATACTTATTTGTGGCATTGCCGTCTTGGTCATATTAATGAGAAGCGTATCTCAAAACTCCATGGGGACGGACTTTTAGATTCATATGATTTTGAATCGTATGAAACTTGTGAGTCATGTTTACTTGGAAAGATGACTAAGGCACCTTTTACTAAGAGTAGTGAAAGGGATAGTGAATTATTGGGACTCATACATACTGATGTGTGTGGACTAATGAGCATCAGTGCTAGGGGAGGATATCAATACTTCATAACTTTTACTGATGATTTTAGTAGATATGGCTATGTCTACTTGATGAAACATAAAAGTGAATCCTTTGAGATATTTAGAATATTTCAAAATGAAGTACAAAATCAACTTGGCAAAACTATTAAAGAACTTCGATCTGATCATGGTGGAGAATATTTAAGCCAAGAATTTGACAATCATCTTAAAGATTGTATAATTGTTTCACAATTAACTCCACCTGGAACACCACAATGGAATGGTGTGTCTGAGCGGAGAAATAAGACTTTATTAGATATGATCCGCTCCATGATGAGTCAAGTTGATCTTCTTTTATCCTTTTGGGGACTTGCACTAGAAACTGCTGCTCTTACACTAAATAGAGTTCCAACTAAATTTGTTCCAAAGACTCCATATGAGTTGTGGACTGAGAGAAAACCTAGTTTGTCTTTCATAAAGATTGGGGGTTGTGAGGCTTATGTTAAGAGAATGATCCCTGAGAAACTTGCACTAAAATCTGATAAATGTAATTTTGTGGGTTACCCTAAGGAAACTAAGGGTTATTATTTTTACAACCGCGCGGAAAACAAAGTGTTTGATGCTCGTCATGGTACCTTTCTAGAGAAAGAGTTTCTCTCCAAAGGAATTAGTGGGAGTAAAATTAATCTCGAAGAGGTTCGAGAACCCGAAAATAATATGTAACAAAATGTTGGATCTGAACAAGTTTCACATGGAGTTATGGAACCTATTCAGAATACTCAAGTTTCTCGCAGAACTGGTAGGTGCGATCCGAACCTGAGAGATATAGATTTCTCATGACGGATAGCAATGAAGTGGAAGTCATAGTTGATGACGAACCTACTTCCTATCAAGAAGCGATGTCCGATCCTGATTCAGATAAATGGCTTGGAGCCATGGAATCTGAAATTAAGTCCATGTATGATAGTCAAGTTTGGAACTTGATTGATGCCCCCGAAGGTGTAAAAAACATAGGATGCAAATGGGTATTCAAAAAGAAAACAGACATGGATGGAAAGGTGCATACTTATAAAGCTAGACTTGTAGCGAAAGGCTATAGGCAGATTCATGGTATTGACTATGATGAAACCTTTTCGCCCGTAGCAATGATCAAGTCTATAAGAATTTTACTTGCCATAGCCGCATATTTTGACTATGAGATATGGCAAATGGATGTCAAAACAGCGTTCCTTAACGGGAACTTACTTGAGGATGTTTATATGACACAACCTGAAGGTTTTGTAATTCCAGAAAATTCTAACAAAGTATGCAAATTGCAAAGATCCATTTATGGATTAAAGCAAGCCTCTAGGAGTTGGAATCTTCTATTTGATGAATCGGTCAAAGAGTTTGGCTTCATCAAGAACGAAGATGAATCTTGTGTATACAAAAAGATTAGTGGGAGCGTAGTATTATTTCTAGTACTATATGTTGATGACATATTGCTCATGGGAAATGACATTCCTGCATTGCAGTCTGTAAAGACTTGGTTAGGAAAGTGTTTTTCAATGAAAGATATGGGAGAAGCCGCTTATATCCTTGGCATAAGGATCTATCGTGATAGATCCAAGAAATTGATTGGTTTAAGTCAAGATACATATATTGAAAAAGTTCTTAAGAGATTCCATGGGAAATGACATTCCTGCATTGCAGTCTGTAAAGACTTGGTTAGGAAAGTGTTTTTCAATGAAAGATATGGGAGAAGCCGCTTATATCCTTGGCATAAGGATCTATCGTGATAGATCCAAGAAATTGATTGGTTTAAGTCAAGATACATATATTGAAAAAGTTCTTAAGAGATTCCGCATGGAAAACTCTAAAAGAGGAAATTTGCCAGTAGGCCATGGCATAACTCTAAGCAAGAATCAGTGTCCTAAGACAACTGATGAGCATGAGAGAATGATTGGAATTCCATATGCTTCCGCTATTGGATCAATCATGTATGCCATGATATGTACTAGATCCGATGTCTCGTATGCTTTGAGCATGACGAGCAGATACCAATCAGGTCCTGGTGAGAGTCACTGGATTGCAGTCAAGACGATTCTTAAGTACTTGCCAATGATTAAAGATTCGTTCTTGGTATATAGAGGTATGAAAGATGATCTTGTTGCAAGTGGTTACACAGATGCAAGCTTCCAAACCGACAAGGATAATTCAAGATCGCAATCTGGATTTGTATTTATGCTAAATGGAGGTGCTGTTAGCTGGAAGAATTCTAAGCAAAGTACCGTCGCAGATTCTACAACTGAAGCTGAGTTTATTGCTGCATCCGATGCTGCTAAAGAGGTTGTTTGGATTAAGAAGTTCATTGGTGAAATAGAGGTGGTTCCTAGCATTGCTAATCCAATAGACCTTTATTGTGATAATAATGGTGCTATTGCTCAAGCAAAGGAACCAAGATCACATCAGAAATCCAAACACATACTTAGGCGTTTTTATATCATTCGAGAGATCGTTGATAGCGGAGACGTAAATATATGCAGAGTACCGACTGATGATAACATTACCGACCCATTGACAATGGGTCTTCCACAAGCAAAGCATGATGGTCATGTTAGGTCTATGGGTATTCGATACATTAATTAGGCCTAGTGCAAGTGGGAGATTGTTGGTGTTGTATGCTCTAGGCACGTTGTTTGAACGATTAATGTTATCTATTGATTATGTTTTAATAAAGATATTGAATGTTTGATTATTATATCCTTTGCATGTTTATTATAATAATCCCCGTCCCTGATAATTATGATTAATTGTTAGTGTAAGTTTAATAGATAATCATATGATGATTATGGTGTATGGGATACAATTAAACTTATGGGTATTTGGAGAACGAATACTGGACTGACCCGTATGAGATTTATGTCATGGTCACAATGTCATAATTAAGTCTCATATAGTTATATCATTGAATCCTTAGACCTGAGATTATTACAGTCTTCCACATGATGAACATTATGTTTGACACATTCAAACGTTACCCTTAAACGGGTAGCTATAAAGAATGTGATTGGCATAATCGGATTCATGTTGGGAAGAGTAATAAGTCAAGATGGAATTTGTCCTTCGTCAAGAGAGATGTCAAGCTTTGGCCACTCGATGAATAGTATTGATGAAATGCATGGCCGTGCTCCAATGTGATTTGTATTATCAATATATTCGGAATCGAGAAAGTATTGAACATTGTAAGTTTACCATTGACCATGCCTTACGTTCAATGACATCGTGGACAAAAGGATTATGATATGTTCTATTATGGATTAACGAACTTTGACAAGTTATATCATTTAAGTAATCATGATGGCCTGCTAGGGTCCGCTCATGATTTATGAGACAAAGTGTGTTTGGGCTCATTGCCAACTTGATATAATCCTATGGGGTCACACACAAGAGAACGAATTGTTAAAAGGGAAAAATGACAGAGTTTTGGTCTGGCACGGCCGTGCGTCTTATAGGGTACGACCGTGCCATAAATCGACCAAAGGGCAAGGTCTGGCGACATAAATGGCACGACCATGCCAAGTATAAAGCATGACCGTGCTAAGCACGTCCGTGCCAGATACAAAGCATGACCGTGCCAATATTGGGCGGCAGGAAGGCAGGCTCGCACCTAATGGCACGACCGTGCCAGTTTTAGGGCACGACCGTGCCAGAGCTGTCGGCCAGGAAAACTTGCACAGTAATTAAGTGACGGGATTTGGGTTTCCTAAGTCCTTAAGGGTTAAGGACTTATACCCATATAAATATCTCTTTACCAGCCATTGTATATGATTGATTCACTTATTTGGAGAAACATTATTATTGATTAAGATTGAGAATCAAGATCAATAATTCATAAAATCATATAGCACTTTTTGATCTAGCAGTCAAGATTAAGAAAGAGTTCTTAATATTCGTTCGCGTGTGGATATCCATAGAGGGTGATTTCTTTATCATCTTTCTATTCGTGTTCCTGCGTTCGTGATTCGGAGAAGCGCAAAGAACCCAAGACTCAAGATCAAGAAAAAGAATAAACGCATCAAGGGTTAGTATTCTTGTATTCATTGTAGATGTATTTGTCATAATCATATGAATGGATCTATAGGATTTGGGTTTCATAAAATTTTAAATGCTTAATTCCGCTGCGCATGTTACTACGAAACCTAACAGTTTCGTGTGTGTAGATCCGAACGAGGAGGTTTTTCTTGCTGGGATTATCCGAACCATTGGACGAAGGCTGATCCGGTACGTTTCTTGCAGCATCAGATAGAAATATAGAGGAAATTTTCTATAGATTTGATTCACATGTGTATCATCAATATGCAAAGCCAATAATATTATCAATCAATGTTGGGGATTCATTCACGAAAGTAAAATTGGGCGTTCACACATCCTACAATTTAGTATTCTCCCAATATTACTGTAGCGACCCCAAAACCCGTTTATATTTATTTTATATTTTTGGGGATTTTTATTTGACTTATATGTGCATTTTTATGTGTTGCATCATATTTTATGATTTGCATATCATACTTGATTATTTGTGTTATTTACTTAGTTAGTAAAAATAATGATTAAAGGAGTTAAATGATTAAGTTGAAACTTTAGGGTCCTAGTTGAAAATGTAAGTTTAGGGGCTAAAGTGTTAAAAATAAACTTTGGGTGACCAAAATGTAAAAAAGGGTTAAAGATATTTAAGGAAACTTTCCTTTCTCCTTCTTTCTCTGTGTGAACATTTCTTCAGCTGCAACTTTCCTCGTTCTGTTCCTAGGGTTAGGAGAAAAAGGTAAGTTCGACCCATTTCGATTTAATTCTTTTTATTTACTTACCCGTTTTAAAAACTAATTATATAAAAATGATCAGGGCATCGAGTAGGTCATTTCTAGCCGAACAAAACTGATTTCAGCGATACTTTTTCCGGAACTAGGTAAGTTACTAATTCCCCTTTAAATGTTAAAATAGTCATATATGCTATATATGATACTCCTACTTGTTAATTTTGTGTTTTGGGTAATATTTGCTATACTTGTAATTTTGGGACAACGGGAGTAGATGAACTTAGTTATAGCTAGTGTTGAAATGGTTTAAAAACCATATTGAAATCTTAATGAAAGTTGCTAATGCTGTGACTAATGTTGGGTAGTATCTTGTGTATATATGTGATGCTTGTGAAACAAAAGGAGTAAACTTTGGTTAAGTTTTTAGGCCTGCCGGGTGATGTGGGCGGCCGCCCAAAAATGGGTGTGCGGCCGCACATCTATCTAAAGGATTTTCTTCTTGGGACAGAGTATTTTGGACGGCCGCACAGCCCTGTTTGGGCGACCGCCCAGTTGTCTGAAAAAGTTTAGAGTTTTCAACTAAGGGGTTTAGAGATCAACCTTGGTTTAGTTTTTGGGTAGTGTCCTAAAGTACTTAGATGATTGTTGTGGAATGTTAGTAATGGAGTAAATATCCTTTTTATGGACTCTTTATAAGGATTCTTTGTGTGCATTTTGTGATGTATTTGGCTTAGTTCCTTCTTGGATTAAATGCCCCGGGTTTTGTTTAGCAAGTATTCATTACTGTGCTTTTGTAAAGGTCCAACTGGTCTTGTTGTGGAGTCAGCCAATGGAAGAATTATAGTGGTACAGGTAAGTCCACTATAAGGTTTTCCATTGGAGCTTGTGAGTCAGGCGGTGGGAGAATTATAGTGGCACACAAGCCAAGTTCACTATAAGATGTCTACTGTGCCTTTTAGTTTCCCCAGTCCAGATTGGCCTTGGATGGGATGAATTGCTCCCTTTGGTGAGTATTTGGATTATGACTTTGTGTCATATTTCCCTCTCTGGTTACTTGGTTCTATTGATTATGGTTTGGTTTTCGGGATCCCGACGGCTTCAGCTATTTATGCTGCTCAGATGGTTTTCTCTGATGGGTTTCTCAGATGGTATTCTCATCAGTTATGGTTATTGGTTAAACCTTGGCTTTGGTATCCACCGGAGTGTGGGCAATGTGATAAAAGTGATATATGAGTTGATAGTTTGTGATATATGCTATATGATTACTGTTGATATTGTTTCTTTATGATCATCATATCAGCATGTAACCTAGTTGCATTTTAGTAGCTTACTGAGATTCATTCTCACCCTTATTTGTTTACTGTTTTAGATAAAGGCGGGTCCAGGGGATAGGACACTTGGCACGGGAGGACGTTCGTTTGGTAAGAGTTGGGCCTTGTTTTGTTGAAGGTTACATTATGTAAATGTAAACCCTTTGGGGTAGAGTAACCGTACTTTCTTATGGTCACATCTATTTTGGTAAATGTTGATGTATGTATATTTGTTTAAAAGTTGTAAGCATTTGGGCTAAATACTTTCATTGTGAAAGTGTTTGTAAAAGTTTGGTTCAAGTTAAGTGAAGTCTTTGAACTTCAAGTGTTTTTTGTTTAACTTTCTAAAAGTATATTTGGAAAAAAAATTCTAAAAAGGTTTTATAACGTCTTCCACTCGTGTCCCGAGCGTGGGGCCAAGTAGGACCACGGGTACGGGGCGCGACAGTTGGTATCAGAGCTAGGTTGTAGATGGTCTAGAATGACTAAATGACCTAGGAGGGTAGCAGAGTATAGAGTGAGTAACGTTGAGTGTTTTATGCAGGTATTCATTAAAAATTGGTGAAACTGATGGAGATCAGGCCGGCTCTTCGGGGCAAGGGGATGCCAGAGAAGAGGCTCGAATTATGTTCCAAGGAATGTTCGAAGCAGCGATGAAAACTATAAATGATCAGAGGCAAGAAAGGGAACAGGTACCACCAAGATATGGCCTAGAACAGTTTCTGAAAATGAAGCCTATGGAGTATGATGGAGAGCCCGATGTATCTAAAACTGAAAGGTGGATTGAATCGATGGAAAAGATCTTTGATGCTTTGAGATGTTCGGAGGAAGATCAAGTCAGGTTTGCTACCTATAAATTGAATGGAGCGGCTGAGCATTGGTGGAAAGCTTTGAAAACAAAATGGGATGAGACTCATGTACCTTATACTTGGGAGAATTTTCTGGGAAAGTTCAAAGAACACTTCATTCCTCGAGTAGATCAAGACAGGAAGGAGATGGAATTTCTTAACTTGGAGCAAGGTTCTATGTCAATTGCTCAATATTCAGCTAAATTTTCAGAGTTATCCAGGTATTGTACTCACCTAGTGGCAACTGAGGAGAGGAAGGCGACAAGGTTTGTGAAAGGTTTGAAAACCGTGATTAGAACTCAGCTAGTATCCCATAAGTTGCAAGATTTTCAGGATGCAGTGGATCGAGCTTACTAGGTGGAGCATGACATTGAGGAACATAAAAGGAAGATGGAATTGTTAGGCGCTGGGAAGCAAGTTAGGCAACCACAACGTGGTGAGAGTAGAGGAAATCAAGGTGGATCTTCACAATTTAAAGGGTTTTCTCAAAGACAGTCAGGTAACAGAAATCAAAGTAACACTTCAGGGAGTCAGAGTAGAGGAGTTTGTAATTATTGTCAGAAAGAAGGGCATTCAGAAGAGAGATGTTGGAAGAAGCAGGGCAAGTGTTTGAACTGTGGTCAGTTAGGACATTTTCAGAGGGATTGCCCTAAGTATAGGATGCAAGCATCGGGAAGTGTGATTGGGTCCTCTCAGGGTCAGAAGAGGGATTCCTCAGGCAAGCCTAAGGTTCAGGGTAGTGTCTTTGCTATTTCTCAGCAACAGGCTTCGGAGTCCTCTAATGTGATAGGAGGTATTATTTCTGTGTCTAGTTTGAGGGCACGTACACTTATAGACCCTGGCTCATCGCATTCTTATGTGTCTGTGCATTTTGCTTCTCGATTGCATATGTCTTCTGAATCTCTACCTTATGTGTTAGAGGTGTCAACTCCTATAGGGGAGTGTTTGGTGACCAATGAGGTGTTGCATTCTTGTGATGTGCATATACGTGAGCATGTTTTACCTGCTGATTTAGTTATCTTACCATTACAAGATTTTGATGTTATCTTGGGTATGGATTGGTTGGGTAAATATCATGCGTCTGTTGATTGTGCTAATAAAGTGGTCACATTTTCTATCCCAAATGTTCCTAAATTTTCTTTTGAAACTGTTCCCTGGGGTAGAGAGATTAGAATTATTTCTTATATGAAGGCTAGAAAGTTGTTGAACCGTGGTTGTGCGGGGTATTTGGCTAGTGTTCTTGATACTACTAAAAGGGTTCCTGATATTGAGGATGTGCCTATTGTTAAAGAATTTTCAGATGTATTTTCTTCTGAGTATGCTATGCCTCCTGACCGGGAAATAGAGTTCTGTATTGACTTACTTCCAGGTACGGCTCCTATATCTGAGGCACCTTACAGAATGGCCCCAGCTGAATTGAAAGAGTTGAAGGTTCAGTTGCAAGAGTTACTTGATCGAGGATTCATTCGTCCTAGTGTATCTCCGTGGGGAGCTCCAGTATTGTTTGTTAAAAAGAAAGATGGGTCCTTGAGGCTGTGTATTGACTACAGAAAGCTGAATCAGGTAACTATAAAGAATAAATATCCGCTTCCTCATATTGATGATTTATTTGATCAACTTCAAGGGTCAGTTGTCTTTTCAAAACTTGACTTGAGGAGTGGGTACCATCAGTTGAAAATCCGTTCTGAAGACATTTCTAAAACTGCTTTTCGTAGTAGATATGGCCATTATGAGTTTCTTGTTATGCCTTTCGGGTTGACTAATGCTCCGGCTGTTTTTATGGATATGATGAATAGGGTCTTTAAACCTTATCTCGATACCTTCGTGGTTGTATTTATTGATGATATTTTGGTTTATTCCAAGTCCCGGGAGGAGCATGAACAGCATTTGCGAATGGTTTTATCTATTCTTCGTGAGAAGCAGTTGTTTGCTAAATTCAGTAAATGTGCTTTTTGGCTCAATGAAGTATCTTTTCTTGGGCATGTGATCTCCAATAAAGGTATATCAGTTGATCCATCCAAAGTTGAGGCTATTGTGAATTGGAGGAGGCCAGAATCAGTTACAGAAATTCGAAGTTTCTTGGGGTTAGCTGGGTACTACAGAAGGTTCATTGAGGGTTTTTCTAAGATTGCAACTCCCTTGACTCATTTGACTCGAAAGAATATTCCTTATGTGTGGGATGAAAAATGTCAAGCTAGTTTTGAAGAGTTGAAGAAGAGATTGACTACAGCTCCTATTCTCGCCCTACCTAATGGTAAGGATGATTTGGTAATCTATAGTGATGCTTCTAAAGAAGGCCTCGGGTGTGTGTTAATGCAGAATGGAAGGGTGATTGCATATGCTTCGAGAAAGTTGACTCCGAGTGAGCAGAATTATCCTACCCATGACATGGAGCTTGCAGCTATTGTCTTTGCATTATACAAGTGGAAACATTATCTCTATGGAGCAAAGTTTGAGATTTTCACAGATCATCAGAGTTTGAAGTATCTTTTCTCCCAGAAAGAGTTGAATAATAGACAACGAAGATGGATGGAGCTATTAAAGGATTACGATTGTACAATTTCCTATCATCCGGGCAAGGCAAATGTGGTAGCTGATGCTATTAGCCGGAAGTCTTATGTAGCTTCATTAATGGTGCGGGAATGGAAGATGTTGGAGGATGCTCGAGATTGGAGTCCTTATGAATCAAAGCATGGAGCTATTTTTGCGAACATTCGAGTGTTTCCAACTTTAGTTCAACAAATAAAGGAAGCTCAGAAGGATGACCCGGAATTGGTAAAGATTATGGATAAAATTAAGGAAGGTAAATTTGAGGATTTCTCACTCAGTTCTGAAGGAGTATTGACTTTCAGAGGTCGATTGTGTGTGCCTAATGTTGATGGGGTTAAATACCAAGTTCTTGATAAAGGCCATAAATCAAGGTATACTATTCATCCCGGGAGTACTAAAATGTATCAGAATTTGAAGCAACACTTTTGGTGGAATAATATGAAGAGAGAGATAGCGGATTATGTATCCAAGTGCTTAACATGTCAACAAGTTAAAGCTGAACATCAAAGGCCTGCAGGATTGCTTCAACCGTTAGAGATTCCGGAATGGAAGTGGGAACATGTTACTATGGATTTTGTGACAGGGTTACCTCGTACTCGAAGAAGGTTTGATGCGGTTTGGGTGATTGTTGATAGATTGACAAAGTCTTCTCATTTTTTACCTATTGAGATCGGTTATTCTATGGAAAAGCTTGCAACTTTGTACATTAATGAGATCGTGAGGTTACATGGAGTTCCAGTGAGCATTGTATCTGATCGTGACCCTAGATTCACATCTCGGTTTTGGCAAGCGTTTCAGAAAGCTTTGGGTTCAGAGTTGAGATTTAGTACAGCTTTTCATCCTCAAACAGATGGCCAGTCCGAGAGAACTATCCAGATTCTTGAGGATATGTTGAGGGCTTGCTCAGTGGATTTTTCAGATTCATGGGATATTCATTTGCCTCTCGTAGAGTTTGCTTATAATAACAGTTTTCAGTCCAGTATTGGGATGGCTCCTTATGAAGCCTTGTATGGAAGGAAATGTCGGTCTCCTATCTGTTGGGATGAAGTGGGAGAAGCCAAGATTTGGGGTGTTCAGATGGTTAATGATTCAGTTGAGAAGGTTAAACTTATTCGAGATCGTTTGAGTACTGCTCAGAGTAGACAGAAAAGCTACGCTGATCATCGGAGGCGAGACCTTGAGTTCGAAAAAGGTGACTTGGTGTTTTTGAAGGTTTCCCCTAAGGTGGGTATTCGAAGATATGGAAAGAAAGGCAAGCTTGCTCCGAGGTTTATTGGTCCATTTGAGATTCTTGGAAGAGTGGGGGATCGGGCTTATCGTCTTGCTTTACCTCCTTCTCTTGATAAGATCCATAATGTGTTTCATGTTTCTATGCTTCGGAAGTATGTGTATGATTCTTCTCATGTTCTATCTGAGATACCCGAGGATATTGAGCCGAGTATGTCTTATGAGGAACATCCGGTCCAAGTCATTGATTCGAAGGTGCAAGAATTGAGAAACAAAAGTATCCCTCTTGTTCGAGTTGTGTGGAGGAATCACAATGTGGAGGAATCGACTTGGGAACTTCGGGAGGAGATCGAGAGGAAGTACCCTTGGTTGTTTGAGGGCCTCGGTAAGTAACCCTAAAATTCGGGACGAATTTTTTTTTAAGGGGGAGTGATTGTAGCGACCCCAAAACCCGTTTATATTTATTTTATATTTTTGGGGATTTTTATTTGACTTATATGTGCATTTTTATGTGTTGCATCATATTTTATGATTTGCATATCATACTTGATTATTTGTGTTATTTACTTAGTTAGTAAAAATAATGATTAAAGGAGTTAAATGATTAAGTTGAAACTTTAGGGTCCTAGTTGAAAATGTAAGTTTAGGGGCTAAAGTGTTAAAAATAAACTTTGGGTGACCAAAATGTAAAAAAGGGTTAAAGATATTTAAGGAAACTTTCCTTTCTCCTTCTTTCTCTGTGTGAACATTTCTTCAGCTGCAACTTTCCTCGTTCTGTTCCTAGGGTTAGGAGAAAAAGGTAAGTTCGACCCATTTCGATTTAATTCTTTTTATTTACTTACCCGTTTTAAAAACTAATTATATAAAAATGATCAGGGCATCGAGTAGGTCATTTCTAGCCGAACAAAACTGATTTCAGCGATACTTTTTCCGGAACTAGGTAAGTTACTAATTCCCCTTTAAATGTTAAAATAGTCATATATGCTATATATGATACTCCTACTTGTTAATTTTGTGTTTTGGGTAATATTTGCTATACTTGTAATTTTGGGACAACGGGAGTAGATGAACTTAGTTATAGCTAGTGTTGAAATGGTTTAAAAACCATATTGAAATCTTAATGAAAGTTGCTAATGTTGTGACTAATGTTGGGTAGTATCTTGTGTATATATGTGATGCTTGTGAAACAAAAGGAGTAAACTTTGGTTAAGTTTTTAGGCCTGCCGGGTGATGTGGGCGGCCGCCCAAAAATGGGTGTGCGGCCGCACATCTATCTGAAGGATTTTCTTCTTGGGACAGAGTATTTTGGGCGGCCGCACAGCCCTGTTTGGGCGACCGCCCAGTTGTCTGAAAAAGTTTAGAGTTTTCAACTAAGGGGTTTAGAGATCAACCTTGGTCTAGTTTTTGGGTAGTGTCCTAAAGTACTTAGATGATTGTTGTGGAATGTTAGTAATGGAGTAAATGTCCTTTTTATGGACTCTTTATAAGGATTCTTTGTGTGCATCTTGTGATGTATTTGGCTTAGTTCCTTCTTGGATTAAATGCCCCGGGTTTTGTTTAGCAAGTATTCATTACTGTGCTTTTGTAAAGGTCCAGCTGGTCTTGTTGTGGAGTCAGCCAATGGAAGAATTATAGTGGTACAGGTAAGTCCACTATAAGGTTTTCCATTGGAGCTTGTGAGTCAGGCGGTGGGAGAATTATAGTGGCACACAAGCCAAGTTCACTATAAGATGTCCACTGTGCCTTTTAGTTTCCCCAGTCCAGATTGGCTTTGGATGGGATGAATTGCTCCCTTTGGTGAGTATTTGGATTATGACTTTGTGTCATATTTCCCTCTCTGGTTACTTGGTTCTATTGATTATGGTTTGGTTTTCGGGATCCCGACGGCTTCAGCTATTTATGCTGCTCAGATGGTTTTCTCTGATGGGTTTCTCAGATGGTATTCTCATTAGTTATGGTTATTGGTTAAACCTTGGCTTTGGTATCCACCGGAGTGTGGGCAATGTGATAAAAGTGATATATGAGTTGATAGTTTGTGATATATGCTATATGATTACTGTTGATATTGTTTCTTTATGATCATCATATCAGCATGTAACCTAGTTGCATTTTAGTAGCTTACTGAGATTCATTCTCACCCTTATTTGTTTACTGTTTTAGATAAAGGCGGGTCCAGGGGATAGGACACTTGGCACGGGAGGACGTTCGTTTGGTAAGAGTTGGGCCTTGTTTTGTTGAAGGTTACATTATGTAAATGTAAACCCTTTAGGGTAGAGTAACCGTACTTTCTTATGGTCACATCTATTTTGGTAAATGTTGATGTATGTATATTTGTTTAAAAGTTGTAAGCCTTTGGGCTAAATACTTTCATTGTGAAAGTGTTTGTAAAAGTTTGGTTCAAGTTAAGTGAAGTCTTTGAACTTTAAGTGTGTTTTGTTTAACTTTCTAAAAGTATATTTGGAAAAAATTTTCTAAAAAGGTTTTATAACGTCTTCCACTCGTGTCCCGAGCGTGGGGCCAAGTAGGACCACGGGTACGGGGCGCGACAATTACACTTTCTGCAAAGTCCGCGTAATATTCGAAGAACCCATGAAAATCCTAGGAATATTGAATCTACAATTTTGGTAAGAAATCACTTTGCAAACCTAGATTATATTTTTCAAAAGTCAAACGTTGTATACATCAATCGATCACTCGAAATCCATATAAACAAATTAGTTTAAAAGTCAATCTAATCTTCGCATTAGATTGTAACTAAAAAACTTTCATAAATTCATTTTTGAAAAACCCAACAAGAAGATCAATAATAAAATTAACTAAAGCATAAAGATTCAATATATGTTACCTCCAATCCATAGATGACGAAATTAAGGCTTCATAGACAAATAAATAATCTCTATAATTAATATGGAGGAATGGTAGAATTATGGATGTCTATTACAATTAATCTAGGCTAGTATTTATAGGAAAAACAAACATAAACTTAAAAAGAGTTGTAAAATAATAAGGAAAAGAAAATGATTAAGAAACAAGAATAAAATCATAACCAAACAAGTCAAGATATTCCATTTCCTCGAAGATTTGGACCTCTTTTTAGGCTCTTCAAGTCTAAATTATGAATTTCCTTTATAGTCTCTGAAATTTTTGATATTTTCATAAAAGCCTTCCAATATTTGTTAAATTCTAGAAAAGCCCCTCAAATTTTGTGAAATCCCAAAAAAGCGCTTTGAATTTTGTGAAAGTCCATAAAATTTCTCAAAACTTTGGAAATTCCAAAAAAATCCTCTGAATTTTGGAAATTCCTCTAAGGTCCCTGGAATGTGTGGCCGCCCAAGTTGAGGTGTGCGACCGCCTTTTTATTCTGGGAGGTTTTGGGGGTTTACTCCGGTGTTGTGCGGGCGCACGGTGCTTCGGTGTGCGGTCACACCTTATGCATTGCGACTTGTTCCTTTTTCAGCTGAACTTCCAGAGGTCATAACTTCTTCATACGGACTCCGATTTTGATGTGCAAACAATCGTTGGAAATCTCTTTTCCAGTACTATCCAATGGACTTGGTTGCACAATGGTCACATCTCTTTATTTTTATTTTCTAGTCCGTTCTTTCTTATTCCTTTTCGCACTTTAAAGTCTATTAACCCGGCAATCTTCCTCATTTTCCCTATACTCATAAACACTCCAAAAAATGTTAAAACACCCTAGGTTGAGCATCAAATAAGTCATAGAAGCACATAATTTGGATGGGTAAAAACACATTCATCAAATACTTTTGAAGGATTTAGAAATAATTTCAACATTTTTAAGTGACGGTCAAAAAAGGTAACAACATTTCCTATACTTTCAAGAATTGCGAAGGAAGTACTTGCATCTCCCGCTTCAACGGTGGCGATAGAGCAAATATTTAGCATGTCGGAAAATACATTGGATACAACATATTCAAGGCTCACAGTGGAAAACTTAGAAAATCAAATGAGTGTTGGAGATTCGTATAGGGCGGAAATTCGAGATCAAGAAGAAAAATGGTCTAGTGATGAGTATGCATATTTTGATTGTCTTATTGATGATTCGGGAAGTGCAAGTAATGAAGGTGAAAATGAACCGTTAATTTAGATCGTTAGGTTTTAATTTTATTTAAATTGTAATTTAGTATTTAGGATGATGTAAGGCTTCTAAATGTCCTCCTATAATTACAAAAGGGCAAGTTTGGTTGTCTCCCTCCATGTAATTATTATTAATATTAATAAAATTATAAGAGTACCGTCTTTTATATTGTCCATAAATTATAATTTTTTTCCCTAATAATTAATTATTAGTCTCATAGTCATCTCATGTGTGGGAAAATTATAAAGTCCAAAGTGCATCTTTCTTGAGAATATTCTGCAAAATAAAAAAAGTACAAAAACTTTCAATTATTTAATATTAAAAAATGGCTGCCTACTTTGGTTTTTAAAAAAAAAAAAAAAAAAAAAAAATTCAAAAGACTCAAAGGCAGCAGCTTAAAGAGAAAAAAAAAAAAGGAAACTGAACCGCCGAACCGGGAATGAACCGTGGTGGTTGAACCGTGAACCATATATAAACAGTTTTAGGCGGTTCATAGCTCCCGTAAACCTTGAATAGCCGGTTTATGAACCGAGAACCGGCGGTTCATGTGAACCAGGCATGTCTAGCAATTACTAAGCAAATTACTTCTTCCGTTTCTCCCACCCTAAAGTTCTTAGTTTGTTTTGGCACTGTGATTAAGGAAAATTAAATGTTGTGAGTATGAAAAGTAAAGTAAATAAGAGAAAGTGAGTAGAGAGTTTTTGTTGTGAGAATGACAAGTAAAGTCTTATTGTTTATTTTAAGTAATAAAGCAATTAAAAACTTTAGGCTAAAACAAATCAAAAAAATAAAAAAGTAAGAAGCTTTATCCTTTTTTTCGGTCCCAAACTAAATGTTGAAATTGCTTTCAATCGAAACTAATTTCAGTTGTACTCCCTCTCTCCTATTATAAGAGTCAAAATTTTCTTTAAAAAGGGCATCCCATTTTAATACTACCTCCGTCCCAACTCAATATGCATCTTTACTGTTTGGCACAATATTTAAGGAGAGATTATTTATATTCAAAAGTATTGTGAGTGGAGAATAATGAGTGGTTGGGAGGAAGAAAGAGAATGAGTGGAGAATAATGAGTGGTTGAGAGGAAGAAAGAGAATGAGTGGAGAATAATGAGTGGTTGGGAGGAAGAGAGAGAATGAGTGGAAGATTATAAAAATAATAAAAAACTTTCCTTTTTTGGATTGTGCACATATCAACGACACCCACTTAAAAGGTAAGTGTGCACATTGAGCTGGGACAGAGGTAGTAGTCAAAATTCTAAAACGGAAAGTGGATCCTACATGTCATACTCACAATAATTATCCACTAACTCATCTCTACCTTATTTTCTCTCTCCTACCTAACTATCAACACTCACAACACATTATTTTTTTCTTAATTCTTGAACTCACCCATTTTTTGATTTTTAAAATGGGACGTATTTTGATAATGACACAATAGTAGCAAGCACTAGGTAGTAGATTGGAGTAGGCATAATGTGTGTAGGTGTGTTTCCCCAGGGGTAACCCCAAGAGAGGAAGGAAGATTGTTTGTACAGTAAATTGTAGCTTCACAATACTGACACATGTAAAATTATTCCTGCCTGCAACAACCTCCATCAGAGGTCAATATCACAACTTTTTAACCTTCCCCCTTCCCCCTCTCTCACACACACACATACTATATGTGTGGTTTTATTGAGGATTAAAGGAAGGCCGCAAGCAAACCCTTTGAAAGGCTATTCAACCAGTTGCACATAAACTTCATGTCATACCAAAAAAGAGCAGTTTGAGAAGAGTGCAAAGAAGAAGACTCAGGAAGAACCCACTTTGGTTATCTTTCTTTTCATTTGCCAAAAAATGTCCACAAACCAATTCCAGCTCCTAATGGTAAAGGTCTGTTCTCTCTCTCTCATTTGACATCAAAACCTTCCTTCATTTATGTTGATGTGGACTATATCTGTATACTCCTTCCGTCCCATTTTAAAATTCAAAAAATGGGTGGGTTCAAGAATTTTGAGTGTTGATAGTTGGGTAAGAGAGAGAAAGTATGGTAGAGAAGAGTTAGTGAATAATTGTTGTGAGTATGACACGTAGGACCCACTTTCCATTCTAGAATTTTGACTCTTAAAATGGGATGCCCTTTTAAGAAATTTTTGACTCTTTAAAATGGGACGGAGGGAGTACGCATTTCATAAAGGGCATTTGCTAATGGAAGACAGTTGGTTGTTTAACAGACATGTATGCTCAAGGTGAATATCCACTGTGATGGCTGCAAGCACAAAGTCAAGAAGCTCCTCCACAAAATTGAAGGTATGCAACTACCATCAACATATATTATCCCCTGTGTGTGTGTGTGTGTGTGTTTAATTGTGGATTGAGTATATTGTAACCCCAAGTTGTGAATGCATCAGAGAAAATGAACTATAAGATCATACTCAACCAAAAAATAATAATAATAATAATAATAATAATAAATATAATAATAAAACAATACATAAGTATTCCGAAAAATTATTTACTTTGGTATGAGATGTACTGTGACCATGACCAGTACTGATGATTTATATTTAAATTCAATTACCGTTTCAAGTTCAGCTGCTCTCGCTCCAGCTTACTCCTAACACTTTAAACTCTAGTCTTCACTATACGTACACTTAATCTCAACAACTCAACAGCGATATAATCCAAGATGTCATATGCATTTCATGCTTCTGCAGCCGTTACGTCTTTATTTTACGCAATTGACTCTATGACTACGGATAAGTAACAACCAAGATTTTAGTGTAGTAAAGGCGGAAATAGGACATGCCTCCTTGCTATAATCAAGGGCTGACATACATATAATCATATGGAACCTAATTTGGAGCAAATGCATCTCATCCATTAACCCTGACACAGGGAGTGCGACAAAAGTGAATGTACTCACTTCATCCCAAAGTGAGTGTCCATATTTGTTCTTGATATTCAAAATGAAAGTCCAAATTTGCTGTTGATCAAAATCAAATTAGAATACTCCCTCTATCCCATTTGAAACTTCACCATTTTGTGATGGCACACAAATTAAGGAATGTGATGAGTGTAAGAAGAGTTGTGAGAGGGAAGAATTAGTGGGTATGATAAGTGGGGCCTACAATTTAAATATGCGAGAGGGGTAAGTTAGTGGGTATGACAAGTGGGCCCCATAATTTAAGTATGTGAGAGGAAGAAGTGAATGAGTATGATAAGTGGGGCTTACATTTTTTACCATTTTAAAAAAAGATGAAGCTTTTAACGGGATACTCATTTGGGTAAAAGGTGAAGTTTCAAATGAGGGAGCAATATTTTCTAAGAAATCATGAAAAGGAAAAATTGATGGGATGATATAAGAACAAAAAAGTTCATATATGTATCTGTCAGCAAATAGAGTTAAGTACACCCAACTGTTTCAGGAAAGTAAGTCTTATTTATAGTGTTTCCCTAATTAGCTTAGCACTGCCCCAGTAATTACTTGGTGTCTTGAATTGTCTTTTTGTGAGAAACTCAAACTGGCCAACCACAACCACCAGCTTCTAAGCAGCATACTAATTGGAGGGTATTGGGTTCAGGAGTTATCTCTGTAGAGATAGATGCAGAGCAGCAGTGTGTCAGAGTGACAGGAAATGTAGACTCAGCTACACTGATAAAAAAACTGGTCAAATCAGGTAAATATGCACAACTTTGGTCATCAAACCCCAACCAGAACCCCCAAGACAGGGCCAACTTCATCAATGATGGGAATTACAACAACTATCACAACCAAATCAAGAACCTCAAACCTTCAAGAAGTCAACCCATGTTGACCCCTACAAGTTATGGTGGAGACATTCAAAACCAATTGGCCTACGACAGGTATCTGAAACAAGGGATTGGAAACGAGGCCATGAATCACGAGGGAGAAAGGAGTATTATGGCTGCGACAAATATGGAAAATGCTAATATGGGATGGTATGGGGATGTGGTTGCTAATGAAGGAGAGACTGAATTTTCCTTTGATGCAGGTTCATCAGCTTACTCTAACTACAACCATCCATCTTCCATGATGAATATGCATGGTAATCAGTTCAACCATCCATCCCCCATGATCGGGAGCAACAACATGAACATGATGGGAAATATGATGATGCATGATAATGTTTACATACATCAACCCCATATGGTGAATCATGCATCTCCCCTGTTTCCTCCTCACTATTATTAACCATTTATGTTGGTGCCGCTCTGGAAATGAACTACTAGAAATGATGACATGATAGACAACAGGAATTATAGGTAATATTAGTACGAGGAACTTAGAAATATTGTTAGTAACTTCAACTATTCTATTAAAAGTTTGAAATCCGCAGTGGGTTTGGTATTGAAGTAGAATGAATGCAATCAACATTCATATGAGCTTTGTATATACTATACTCCCTCCGTCCCACACCAATGGGCACTTTTGGTCTAACCTACTTGAACTTTGACCAACATTTTATGCTAAATAATTTATCTCCACAAAAATGTAAAAATAGTTATTGATAATGTTTCTATTACTAGTTTAGTAACATTTTTTAAATTTTTATGGAGATTAATAATTTAGCATAAAATGTTAGTTAAAGTTCAAGTTGATTTGACCAAAAGTGCCCATTGGTATGGGATAGAGGGAGTATGTGGTTTCTACTCTCTAGTAGGGGATTACCTAGTTATTTATTACTATGGACATGTTTGATACACTTATCTTATTTTCCAGAATTAAAATATTGTTATTAATATGTAAGTATATCCCTAATGGCACAAAGCTCAATAAATGATGGTAAGTACTTGAGATTATTGCACAGGATAAGCAAATCTTTTCTGCATGCTATTGTTTGTCCATGTAGAATTAATGTTTTTTTCCAACATATTATAACTCAATCACAAACAGCACGTCATAAGGTCATCGTTATTTCCTCTTTTAACAAGCCAGAAGCGTATTTAACCTCGAGAAGAAGAGGCCAATCTTGTATGGACTGGAAGAAGCATGTTGTAAGCATCATGAAAGGAGGATGCCAAGAGTTGAAATGCAAACTGTTGATGAAAGCATTAATTCTTGGATGATTATGACAATTGATTTCACTACATGGTGCCATTTTCTGGACAATAAAAACTAAGTTCATAAATCATACTCCCTCCGTCCCAAAACAAACTTCCCATAGAATTTTAGGAACGGGAACTAAGGAAAGATGTTGGAAAAGTAGGTGATGTGAGTGGGAAAGAGAGAGAAAGTGGGGTAGTGTATAGTAAGTGGATAGTTGTACATGTAATCTTTGGTAGGAATACGCTCTGTACAAATCGGGTACTGGTAACATGATCAGACGCTCGTGCTCACTACCTAAGTTATTTATTCACTGATAAACTCATATTTCAATGATTAGGTCATTAGCAGGTTGTTTCCTATTTTGTTCCATCTTATAGTATTTTGTCGTATAAAAATAGAAGTAACTGAATCAAGTATAGTCTGCACATAGCTGGAAGCTGCTAAGGGGAGGTAGTATTTTGATTCATAAATGAAAACAGTTCTGGCATGGCGAAGAATATGTCATGTAACTATAAAGTCAAGAGATGTAAGAACAAGACCTTCACCGCTTCTGTGCTTTTCTACGCCTAGATTGTGTCTTTTGCCATTTCTTTCTTGGGACCAATTTGCTCTTTGGTTTTAACTTCAGCTCAGGGGAGAACTTGTAGTTCGGGTCTCTCATCCTTGCCTGAATGTCCTTAAAAAACTGCATATTTAGCTTTTTGGGTCCACCCTTTCTAAGCTCCTCATATTCTGGTCCTGAAATTATGTTTTCAAACGCTCCAATCAGAATGTCTAAATCACTCATGACCTCCCACACATTAGTGTAACGGCCATCTGGCCCCTTCTTCAGTTTTTTCAAGGCATTCTCTACCGCAAGTTTTCTAGCTTGCTTTCCTGGGGAAAGTTCTTCTGGTTCTTGCTCCGCTTTCAGCAGTTCTGAGATTGTTCGATATTTTGGTTTCTCCTCAAACTCGAATAATTTATCAATATATGCATCACTACTTTCATTTGGGTAGGGTGGAGTTGGAATATCGTTATCATCATCTCCTTCACTACCAGTCCAAAGCTTTTTCTCTTCATCGCTGCCTGACCAAACACTCCATAGCTCATCACTATCATCCGCATCGATGCGGTCAGAGTGTTCTTTCGCTTGCTGTTTCATTTTCCTAATCTGTTCTTCAAGATGACTTTTACCTTTCTCGGAATCACTTTCATCCTCACTCCCTGTCCATAAAGTAGCGTCATCATCCAACTTTTTAGCCCAAGCTTCCCTAAATTTCTTGTCCCCTACTTTTCCATTGCCAAACAGATCATATGGTGAACGTCGCCTATCGCGAGCATATGATCGCACTGCTGCAAAAAGGGAATCCAAAAAAATAAAAACATAGCATAAGCATACTGAAGTGAACAACTTAAAGGTTGGAATTGTTTCACAAAGTTAGTTATCACAAAACCCAATATTTTGGTCTGTGAGTAATACTAGAGATTGGAAGGGGAGCCTTGGCACACTTGAAGTGTTGCCGTGCGACCTTGAGGTCATGGGTTCTAGTCCTGGAAGCAGCCTCTTGCATATATGTAGGGTAACGTTTGCCTATGTTTCACCCCCTTCCCTAAACCCTAGTTGCGCAAGGGTATGCTTTGTGCACAGGCTGCCCTTTTAGTAATACTCGAGATTTTACACAACATAGATGCTATTGCATACAAGAGTGTATTTCTAGTTATCATTCATTGTTGATTCGGTTATATATTCAGGCTCCAAACGGTTACTCCCTCCTTCCCAGAATAAATGTAATAGTTGACAAGTCAACAATTTTAAGTTTTTTGTTATGCTTCCTTAATTTCCCCAATATGTTCATATGCGTAGAATAGCATAACTTCTGCTCACATAACGGTGCCTTGCATTGTTTTTGTCTACCAAAATGAGTAGTTTGGGATTTATTTCCTATTTTTAGAAATGGTGACATTTATTTTGAGACAAACTAAAATGGAAAGTATTCCAGGGGACGGAGGGAGTATAATATATCAAATTTGTAACTCTTTCTTTCTTGTTTGAATTTTAAAAAGCTTATTTGAGGGAGGAAGGTAAATGTATAAAGGGTAGGAAGCTTGAGGATAGATTGTCTAAGACCATACCAACACCAACACAACACTTTTCAACAAAACTAGAAAATGGAGTGATTTAAAGTTCAAGTTTTGAACTTGAGAAAAGAAAAAGGGGAGATGTTTCAATTTTCATAAGAAGTTTCAACTGTTACTAATTTCGCCAAAATAATTAGTCAGCTGAAGAAATTAAAAATGTTATACTCTGGGGACTTTTTACAAATGGGTTGCCTGCATAATACTCCGGGGGCATAACACATAATAAATCTTACAGGTGAGAGTGAGGGTAAGAGAAGGGATCATAATTGAAGCAGCAGCATAGCAAAATAATTAAGAAAAAAAAAAAAAACGAATGCAAAGATTGTGAAACTGACCGTGTGAAAGGCAGCAATTTGGTGGGGTTGTTGAAGGCTGGAAATGATGGCCGGGTTTTCTGGTTCTGAGTAAAGAGACGAGTAGAGAAATGCGGGGCGCCATTTCCGTGCCGACGGTGATAGGGGCAGAGGTGTAGCGGGTCGGGTATGGTGGGACTTCCCCCTGCCTGAGGTGATGTCCATATGGCCTATGGCCCAAAAGCCCACATAAGAACAAAGAAATCTGCCTGAGCTTCAAACAAACTAGTATGAGCCTGCTCACCCAATTTCTTTTTTCCTTTCTTAGAAACTAAATCTTTTATCTTATCGAGTTGGTTTTGGGGAAAACTAGTTCCTATAAAAAGTTCTGTTTTTTAACCATTCTTAAACCCTAAAAAGCCTAAACCCTAAACTTTTACCCCTATAAAAACAAGACTTTTTATAACTTATGGAGAAACTAGTTTCCCCCAAAATTTTCTCTATCTTATATACTCCCGCTGCCGCATAATTTAATAGGGGTTTTGAGCACATACTTGATCTCCGACTAACCTTTTATGTTAGTTAACCCATTTCTTCATTTTTTGCTTCAAATGTTGTTTCATATTTTTTTTTCCAACTCCAACTCATATCTTCAATTTTGACTTTAAAAAGAATATATCAAGCATCTTTCTCTTCCACATCATCATTCCACTACTCATTTAATTTCACAAACACCACATAAACTTTAGTCATTTTGTATATTGAACCCTCTATTTTATTTTAAATGATAAATTTTCAAATTAATTAGTGAAAACTATAATATTTTTGTTAAATTATTATTTAATATAATCAAAACAATAAATATGCAATTAAACATTAAAGATAATTAAATTTATTATTTATATATTGCATGAAGAAAAAACAATAACATAAGTAAAACATTAAAAATGACAAAGACAATACATAATGAGCCAACAAGATTGAAAATTACATAATAATTATGTTCTACTCCTTTGAAAATATTTTTGGCCAATTCCTTGGCGATTTTGGTGGAGACGGAGGGGGTAATTTCGGTGGAGGTGGATCCGGAAATTATGGTGGAGACGGGTCCGGTAATTATGGTGGAGATGGGTCCGATATGCCGGAATATTAAATTATTGTTGTCATTGTTGTTGTTTACTTTATATTTATGTCTTATTAGTTTGTTTGTTTTAATATTATGTATTTTTTTAATTATTATTGTTATGTACTATTAATATGTTTTTAATTCATGTATATGTATTTTATATAAATTTTAATATATTTGATGTTGTTGTTTAATTAATATTTATGTCTTTTTCTGGTACTACGCAATTACAACATAGACTAAAAATAATTTAAGATTAAAATTAAAAATAAAAATAATTTCAGATTATACAATGATAATTTTTTAATTACATAATTCACAAAATATGCAATTTTTAAATTTTTAGGGACCAAATTGTAACTTTGAAACATCTATTTCATTTTTTAAATAGATGAATAGTGTTACATCAAATTTGAAGTAACACTATTTATCTTACTTCAAAAATGAAGTAGGATTTGAAGATGGTTGGGGTGGTGAATAATTGGATTTTTGAAGAAATGAAGATAGAATTGAAGTTGGTCTTAAACTATTAATTTCAATAAAATTTAAAATAATTATTAAATCAGTATTAGAATTACTATTAATAACTTTTTAGTATTAAAATATATAATTTAAGATATAATGTTAGTCAAAGTTAAAGTAAACTTGACTAAAAGTGCCTTTATTACTTGCGGGATTGAGGGAGTAGTTATATACTCAGTCCCATGCATGTTTCCTTGAACCCAAAAGTGAATGTCAAAACGGAATGGTAATGAATGTCAAAACGGAACGTTAATGAATGTCTTGTTCCCAAATGAGTGTCCAAACCGGACACTCATTTGGCACATTGTAAGACTCTGATTACAATGGCCGAGCACGAGCATTGGACATGTAAAACAAACACCAGTTCTGCTCCCATATAATTTCTGCTCTGAGTGTAACTACATTGGTATATGCACTTTCTACTATTCTCATCAGGTTTTTTAAGCCACCTGTAACTACTGTCCTGAAACTGTAACAAAATCTTGAGTGCCTACGCAGATGGGTATTCACTGTAGCCTAACTCCTCCGGCATCACCACCACAGGAGCAAACTGCAATTGGACGGTCAGATGTAAATGATAAGTGTGTGCGTGCACGTGAGAGATATATCAAGTAAGGGGAAGGATTGAGAGAGAGAGAGAATGAAAGTTGTGAACTACAGACCTCGTCATCTTCTTCAAAGTGGATTCCATCAACTGAACTTTCCAGAGGGAACTCCCATCCAAGGGATTTCTCAAGCAGCTCTTTGAGTTTCCTTGTCTACAAGGAGAAAAAAAAAAAAGTTCATTTACTCTGCTCAACACTAGTTATATCATACTCCCTCCGTCCCAAAATGATAGTCCCATTTCTCCATTTTGTTTGTCCCAGAAAGTTAGTCCCCTTTTCAGAATTAAGGCTTCAAAATGTTTGAATTTCCAAAAAATTACAAAGCAACCTTAAAATATTTGAAAGGTCAAACAGGACTATCATTTTGGGAAGGAGGGAGTAATTAACCTCTAGCTTCATAAATCTACCACTAAAAGTAACATCTAGCTTCATACATCAGTTCACATACTGTTATGTCAAATGACAAACAAAGTGTTCATAAACTTTTTCGGAAAAAAGAAAAATAAACACAATGTTCACTTCAACCAAGCAAAATACTTATGTTTAAAGCAAACATCCAGCAAAAGGATCAAAAATGCCTACCCAGGAAAGTAGGTCTCCATCAATAACTCGGGACTCAAGGACCAAAGAAAAGAAATCCTGTCAGCATTTAAGCACAACACAAATAAGTTATCAAAACTCGAGAAACCACTTATCCTTGCAAGTAGAAACTAGAGTATAGTAATAACTATGACTTGAATTGTGGCAAATCTGTATATAAGATTGCATTTAGTAGTGCCTTTTGAGCAAAGGTGTGCCAGATTGTTGTTTCTATAGCATATAAAGGGGATTTAATAGGGTAAATACCTTGCACCGGTGCTGCAAAAAGCTATCAGCAGATAAAAAAGATTCATCTAACAATGTGAGTGCACCCTTCTCAGATGTAGCAGCGCCTGTATTATCTTTCCCAAATCCATACTTCAACTGATAGTAGAGGACTTTGATAAACTGTAGAAGGAACTTAGATATGAGCAGAAATAAAATAGAAGACGCAAGAAAATTGCCAAACAGAATACATATAAGTTCAATATTGAAGAACACTTCAAGTCCATGTAAAGATGATCTGGACGAGCATATTCAAGATGCACTTGACCAATTTCACCAAATCTTGACAAAAAAAAACAAATAATAATAAAAAATGTTTGAACTGCTATTTGCAGTGTAATCATACTCATTAAAACAAATCCATATAGCAGTGGGAAAATATATGCAAGGCCTCCCCCCATATCTACATAGTTACAATCACTTGTATCCTATTCGTATCGGAGTACTCTATACTAATCAGAATCGTACTTTTGGTTCAGCCAAAGCCCAAAGCCATACTTGTTTTGTCATTGGTCATGGCATCAAATATCACTATGGTGGGAAACCAAATCAAGGTCAAGTGGACAAGGAAAAGAAGAAAATTAACGAATTACTCCGCAAATGAATGGAGAAGTACTGGTCCCTGACAAAGCCTTCGTAGAACAGCATGTATACCCCAACTAGAGCATGTGATGTTAAGATTGTTGTTTTTCGTAGAAGTATTGATTTGTGCAGGTAAATAAGGCTAAGAATAACAAAATAAATGAGGTCACCTAAATTGGATATTACTCATAGTTGTCAAAGGCGAGAAGCGAGAGGCGGGCGAAAGGTACCTGAGCGACGCGAAAAGCGAGGCGAGAGACAAAAAAGCGAGCAGTGTTGAAAAATAGAAAAAATATATTTAAAATTAGGAATATGTATATATATACATGTAATACATAAAAGGAGTTTAAACCATGTTATTAACTAGAATAAAAAATTAAATAAATATCACAATTCCATGTTTAATAGTATCAGTAACATAATTGAAATCCCAAAATATGAATATCAAGACAAAATGCGCATGAGTACTCATAGTACTATGTTCAAATTAACAAAATAAGTACTAGAATGCTAGTTTAAGAGTAAAATAAAAATGACGTCTTTAACATAATCAGACATAACGAAACTTAAGCACTATCATCATCTTCCTCATCGTCCAAGTCATGGATTTGTAAAAGTAGGCGAAATTAGGCTACAAACAATAAACCGACTGCTATAGAAAGGACGTTGTTTGACGACAAAACGACAGAGCAGCAATAAGTTTTCCACCCTCACGCTTTTCCTCAAAAGCATTACTATTTTGCTTCTCGTTTTTTTTTTTTTCGCTTTTCCTATTAAAAAAAAAGCGATCATCGCCCGCCTGGCTGGGGAAGAAGCGACAAACACGAAAGGCGACGAAAAAAGCGAGGCGGGCGACGCTTTTGACAACTATGATATTACTGCAGAAATAGACAATTTGAAATAAGTTTGACTAAAATTCTTGTGAACTTGACATCCAATGAAAAAAAAAAGATTTCAACAAAGGTTGCCAGACAAAGCCTTTATCACATGGGCACGTCAGAAAGAAAAATTGTCAAAACATTTTCCAGCAGGATAAAAAAGAAATAGAGAATGATGTGCAAAGCGTAATTGAGCTAAGGATATGCCTTCAGAAAATTACCTTGGTGAACAGCTGACTCCTTGTGCGTACAGGCTTCAGAACAATGAAACATGAATATTAGCACAAAACAGAAAGGCAAACTCGATTGGCACAAGTAGCGCCAAAGGAATACAGTACTAAAATTCACACAAAATCTTAAGACAACAAGCAGCAACATATATGGAGGCACTTTGGCCACGGGCAAGAGCAAATAAGAAAAAAGCAAAGCTTTTGAACAAATAATGCATCATAGGGAACACTTCTATAGATTCAATGAGGAGAGTGGTAAACGAAATGTTTCCGGGCATCAACAATGATAACATAAAGGAGATGAAAATATTTAAGCTGAGGACCACAGATATTTGCTGCTCAAATCTTAAAGGGGAAGAAAACCAGGACTACGAAATTAGAAGCAAAACTATATCCAAATTTAAGATGCATGCTCCTTAAGAAAAGTCAAGGCTCCTGGGTGACACTTGAGCCCCAAATATGTGTCTGAAACTGTGTCCTACATTAGAAGGGCATGCTCTGAACATGATGTGAAACTCTATCTTTACACTTACGTCAGCACCATATCTTCAAAACTCAAAGCATAATCCAGTCACAAACCCCCACCAACCAAAGCTTATTTCACATTACATGTTCCAAAAAGAAACTTAAGCTATCATATGTCAATTAAAATATGTTTGCAGACAGTAGTTTCCCTGCATAATTCCCATTGAAGCAGCATGTCTAGTCAATTTCAACTCGAGATCACTACCATTTGTCAGTATCACAGTACTTGTATAATATCCTGTTTATAATACTTTGCAGCTTCTGTAATATGAAAAGAAGGCAAAAATCTTACTTACCGCTTCTGTACAACCCAATAGGAGGTTAACTAAAGCTTTCCACTGTAAAAATGCTTCAAGCGATTGCCCCATCTGTCCAAGATAAAAAGGTATTTTCTGAGATTTCCCTAGCACAATCAATCTATTACCATATAATAAGACAATCAAATTATCGAAACAGTGTGGCATGCCTGGTGGTTAGATCCATACCAAAAATGCAATAAAAGCAAACTGCAGCTCTGCAAGTAGTAGGTCTTCCTCGCCTCCATAGTCTTTCATCAATATGTTCTCCAATAGGCGCGTCTTGACAGATAGGTACAGCAATTATTAGACAGAAAAATATCATGAAAACAATAGCCATGTTCTATTGTGTTTGAAAATCTGTCACAAGTCATACCTTATCTAGATTCAACGAACTAAGCTCTTCTCCACAAATTCCCTTTGTCTTGATGACACGGGGTACTGCTGTGTAGTAACACCCTCTTCTTTTAGGCTCGTCAGCAGATGCTGAGATCTTACTCCCCTTCAACTGCTCATTTAGAGATTTCTCCATGGCTGTTCTAGGAATGCTTTCGCTGATGCCGGATTCATAACCCACTGAGATTTCTCCCCCAATGGGCTCTACGAATTAAACAAAAAACAGATAGTTTAGATTATCGAAATAGTAAGGAAGGTGTTGGATTTGGAGGGGGGTGAAAAGTTGATTGGAACAATGTTACAACAACCATTTAATCTCATTTCTCGGAATGCTTTCATTGAGATGTGCTGAGTGTAACCGTGCTTATAAACTCTCTAAACCATGATCAGACCCTCACTCTCTCAAATCATAACTAAAAAAGAAGGCACGTTTGTCAGCAAACAACCTCTGGCTCCTAATATACCAAAATTTTACAGAAATGACATATCTGCTACAGATTGACTGAATTTTCGTTCTTTTAAGAAAGGTGAAGGTATACAATTGTAGGATCATTGTGGAATTTAAATTATCTTCACAAGGACTATCCGTAAACTCCTATCAACCTTAGTATTTCATATTTATCTCATAAATTACTCATTCAGCCATGGGTCTTATCTAAGCTAAAGGTACATTTCAGTATCCAACCCGGGAGTATTATTGGCGATCAGATAAGTTGCTTAAGTGAATAGCACAAAAGCTAATGTGCAAGTGTGACCAAAGTATTTATAGTGGTACGGAATCGTGCAAGAACTCTTAAGGGGTCGCCTATCACAGAGCTTGATTGGCTATAGACTGTTCATTAATTTTATTCGTTTCCAAATCTTTCTGTTCTTTTTCCTCTACTTTGCACGTGAACTACTGGTCCACCATTTCCGCAATCTGTTCTTCCTGGTTAACTGAACCTTGAGAGAGAGAGAGAGAGAGAGAGAGAGAGAAGAGGAGGAGGAGGAGGAGGAGGAGGAGGAGGAGAAGAAGAAGAAGAACTCTTAGGGGATCGCTCATTTCCAGAACTTGCTTGGGTAGGAGGTTGTCCTTCATTAATTTTATTCCATCCCCATCTTTCTGTTCTTTTTCATCTACTTTATGTGTGAACTACCAGTCCACCATTCCTGCGATTTGTTCTCCCTTATTAAATAAACCTAAGATAAAGGAAAAACTCTTAGGATTGCAGAACTTGCTTGGGTCGGAGGCTGTTGTTCATTAATTTAATTTTTATCCATATCATTCTGTTCTTTAACATGCTACCTTCACAGTTCAGACACACCCAAATCTAGTACTATTTCATTTTAAGCAAGAAAACAAAACTTACCAATGCGTTCAATGGCACTCTTTGTAATGTAATTTGATAACCGTTTCCAATCCCCAAACTGGCTTACTGTGTATGGACCCAGTTGCTTGTCAAACTCCAGGTTTTTTACTGCTTGACTGTATCTCTCTTCCTTCAATAAAACACAAGCTCAGATACTAAATCCGCCAATTCAAACGGATATACAAGTAAATTCTGAATTTCCTAACAGAGATAAGCAGAAAGATCAATAAAATGAATGTAGACCTCTTCTTCTGATACTTTAAGTAATTGCTCCTCTTGATGATCCCATCTACGAACAATGACCTACACAGCACCATGACATATGAGACGTCATTACGCCATTCTAGTCATACTGTCGGAAAAATTTGTATGCATCAGAAACAACTCGCAACCACTAAAATAAACATAAAATAACTACAATCATCCAACTCAAAATGTTTAATTTGAAGTACAACACGTCCACTATAATTCTGTTTCTGAAAAAGAGCTGCGACAAATGGACTTCAACATCACAGTTTGAAAGAAAGCAAGAGACTAGCATAGTCAACACATTTTAATCTAAACAATCACCACAGCTACTCTATATTTTGTGCCAAAGGAGGACGGATTAAATTATACAAATTTTACCGGAGTGCCGGAGACTAGCATACAGCACTGAACCGTTTAATGATAGAGTACGATCTTCCTTGATGACAACGGTCTTGGTTTCATTTAAACAATGTTTGAAAATATCTTTAATAACTGATCAAGAGACATAAGCTACTTAAACATGGTTTTCTAGGTCTTCGGTTCAAGCCTACCCACTGTAGTGTCATATTTTCTTGGATATGTAGGCTGAAAAATATCTGGTCAAGAATGAGTAATTCATGGCTAACAATGCACATGAAGCAAAAATCTGAACATAGCAAGATATTCCTCCATGCCGTAAAGGAATGTTAATGTAAACACAATTAAAATAACAGTTAACATTGATCTCTAACCTCTGAGGGGCTTGCGTCAATAAAAAAACCAACAATTGGTGAGAACTCATTGCCGTGTCTGCAGCAAACAAAATAATACATATTAAAAAAATATGCAATGGTTGCCCAGAGAAGAAAGAGTTAAAAATGAATTTGAAAGCGAAGGAATTGAAATAGTAGATAGCAAACACAAACCTATTGGATGAGCTGTAATAGATAAAATGTGGACCCGGCGGAATCATCTTGATACCCTTAAAGGCAGGGCCAGCTGAAAACATCTGTCATATGAAATCCGTTAATGCAAATGCACTACTGACTCCACAGCATTACAATATAACCGGCCATTATAGACCACGACAAGCTCATATTTATTTTTCTATTTTTTTTCTTTCGACAAGTTATTATGCTCTATAATCCACTTGAAGAGTTCTACTATCTTCATCGCAATGTTGCACCCAACTAGTCTCAATCCGAGAATTCAAATATGCAATTTTACACCCTCACTTGTACTAAGCAAGTTGAGTACAAGGAGCAATTAGAATGTAAACTTTTGGGGATTTGTTTGTAGATCGTGTTTCATTGAGAATCCAGTGCCCCGAAAAAACTAAAGGTCAATTTTTAGTCTTTTCTCACCCTGTACTCCTTCCAAAAAAAAAAAAAAAACTGTACTGAAGCCAAATTCCAGCAGAAATTAAAATAAAATAAATCAAGTAGTAAAATTCAATCAACCTAAAAGCCAAATCAATTAAAATGCACCCACATCTACTTCTATCTATGTGTGGAGACATGAAATTTTGTATTACAAACAAACATAGTTACAATTTCAAACTAGGCGCAGCTCCAGTTCCAACTCTAATACAAAGAGTGTAAGACAGCATTTGTATCACAAACAAACATCTGGAAGAGCAACGAACATAATATCCTCCTTTCACAAAATCCTAAATCTTATGAGCGAAAGTCGAATAAAACAGTAAAATTAGGCAGAGAGTTACCTGAGTATCAATGCCAATAAGAGTATAATGAGGGACATCGAGAAAAAGGAGCGTAGCGCCATGTTTTACCAGCCCTAGAGCTATGTCTGGATCCATCAATTTTTTCCGACTTAATTTTAGGGTTCCGGCTTCTTTTGTAATCAAATTTGCATGGTAAAATCGTCCCGGAAAAAGTCTAGTGTGTGTGTGTGTGTGTGTGAGAGAGAGAGAGAGAGAGGTGATTCTAGTAGGCACCGGAAGGAAGCCTCCCGCCTTTCATATTTCTCTCTTGTGTTTACTCCTTTTGGAAAATGTACCATTTATCCCCTTCGTTTTTTGAATTTAAGTCAAATCACCCCCCACAAAATATTTAATTTATGAATGCACTCCGTTCCATCCAAAAATATGTCAAATTAGCCCCGTTACAGAAACATGATTTTTAAAAAAAAAAAAACAAAAAACTTTACAATGACTAAGATCCCCACTCTTGCCTGCTAACTTAATTAAAACTTCTAATTATAAATAGAAAAATAAACAGCAAAAATCAATGAGAAATGAAAAACACATACCTCCGCCTTTGTCTTTAAATAAATGTCCAATTTTCATATACGGAGCATTCTATGGTTCACTTTTTAGATAATTAAATGGCTAAACTATATAAATATTCTTATTATACATTTCCTAAACACTTAATTTTGCAAACATAAATTGACTAATGATAAAAAAAAAAAAGGTAAAATAAAACATTTAGGGACAAAGTTTTTCACAAAGAACACATTCTTTTTGAGATTAAAAAAATAAAAATGGACATTCAATTAGTGACCGAATGAGTGCTAAATACTTCCTTAGAATTCTTGATTCCAAATTTCTAAAGAACCGAAATATTAGTCGTCTTAGTGCTTCTTCTATCAATCTACCAAAATTGGACCAAAGGAACCATGAGATGATATCTCCTGTACCACTTTTATGTGCCACTCCATGTACCACCTGTAATCCAACCGTTCACATGTTTGCATAATATTACAATAATATCAATCTCAATGATTGTGAGCCATTAGATCAATTGTGGCACATGAAGTGGCACACGAAGTGGCACAGAGGATTTGGACTCAGGAACCATGGACATCCATATTTCCTAGGGAGTACAAGAAAATGAAGTAGAATTGAATCAAAGGGAATAGATAAAAGGCACTTAAATTTACTGTAAAAAAGAAAAAAAAATCCCCTGAGGTTCACTTAGACATTACAACAGGAGCATAACAACCTGTTCATAATCGGAAAAAAAAAAAAAAAAAAAAAAAAAAAAAGGAAAGGCTAAACCACTTTTAATTTGAATATGCAACTAATAACTGTTTATCATGCTTCTTTTTCAAAGGTATAGTTTTGGACTTCTGTGAATTAGTTATACTTCTCGGCCTTGAGTTTGACTTCTGGGTTACGAATGTCTTCCTGGCTCTGAATCAACCTGATCTCCAAACTGCTCGACTGCAGATCATAGCCCACTGCCTTGTAGTCGTTCATGGTTCTCCGAAGAAGTGCCTGCACAAGTATAAAATCCACCAGCAAATCAAATCAACAAACCATAGTACAAGCAGTGTACAAACAAGTAAGGCACAATATTGACAAGTCAACTACAACATTTATGATGGGACGGGAGGGAGTGTTTGGCTATCAAAACACCATAAAATATCAGAATGAGTAGGGATACCTGTATGCTTGATACGGCAAGCTCTGCTGCTTTGTCAAGGTCGTCAGGGTATTTCTGGACAACATGGAGAGTTTCTGTTAGATTCAATATTTTGGAAAAGAATTACCAAATTTAAACTAGAGAGTATGCATTACGTTGCTCCATCCAAGTAATAAAGCTGTGGTTAAGTCTCCGGTTCCCTGCATAGGTACACAAAATTTCATCAGGCGGTCTGTTTTTATCAAAGCATGATTCAAAAAGAATGCACAAATCTATATATGAAATATATAAATCGATTATCAGTTCAATCCAAAACAGTAGGATAGCCAAGACTAGCATCATTGATCTATTGCCATGCAAGCTGTTGATGATGACTAATACATGGGGCACAAAATGCTCACAAAAACTTAGTCACAAAATCCTAGTTGTCATTTATTAACTGGGTGCATAAATTGTGGGCCCAAGTAATTTCAACTCCAATCAACAAATGACAACTGGGATTTTGTGACCAAGTTTTTGTGAGCATTTTGTTCCCCTAGCATTGCTCGTGGATAATATAATGCATTAAATCCAAATAAAATCATTATGTTGAAGTCGTTTAGAAGAACCAGCTTTTTGCATATTAATTTCAAAAAGAAAATAATAAAACAATCCCCCTCGTATCAGTATCACGATTAATATGCTAACAACGATCGTCATCAGGAGAGCAACTAGTTCATAATTACTCCACCGTTTCCTAAATAACTGTCGCATCCCGACTTTTTTGGTCAACTTGATTGGAATTTCACCAAAGATTGATTATAATCTAATAATCTTAATGAAATTCTAAAAACTGTTATCAGTAGTATTTTTGATGAAGTGTCGATAGCAATTTTTAGAATTTTATTAAGATTATTAGAGTTTCATCAATCTTGGTCAAAGTTCAATCAAGTTGACCAAAAAAAAAAATTAAGATGCAGCATTTATTTTGGGATGAAGTGAGTATTATTTTTGTGTTGCAGGTCACTTGGACATCATCCTCTAGGTGATAATATCTAAGATTGTTGCGAGTTGAAGGATGAAGGATCAATGTCTGAACAGTTCGAAGGGCATTTTAGAACCAACAGTTTACAAGGAAGATTAACTCTTACCGTGAAATATGCAGGAGTTTTGGGTTTCTGCGTCTTAAATTGGGAAGGAGATTCGGCCTGTCATGATCTTAATCTTCATATTAATATGTTTATAAGGATAGTCATTAAGAAGAAGAAATTATGTCCTGTACGTTTTTTGTTATATACGTTTTACTGGGCACTTGGATCGCCATCAGATGCTAAACACTAACAACAATAATCAAGGTCTGACATGTCCCAGGGACTTTCTATAACCAAAAAGGGTACAAGAAAATCAAACCAACATACCGTGAAATATGCAGGAATTTTGGGTATCACGATCTTAAATTGGGCAGGAGATTGACCCTGTCGAATGAAAATAATAATAATTAAAGATGAGAAACTTTACCATAAGAACATTGGAACTATATTTAACATCATATGAAAATTCCTTCAAGGAGGCAAAGAATCAAACAAAATCTTGAAACCAAACTACTAAAATCAGTAGCTCAGACTTTTGGAACACGTGTTGGAAAAGTAAGCAAGAGTAAGTATGTTTCAATTGTCATAAAGCTAAAAGTTTTCTTGGTCGTCAGGTTTATAAGAAACATCGTAATGAAGAAGGTGTCTAGAAATATTCTACAGATTCCTTGTCTAGACTTTAACAAGATACAGAAAGCTAACACCAACAAGTTAGATCTAAAAGCTAGTGCTTATAATAAGTAATAATAACAATAATGAGAGAGAGAGGGAGAGGGAGGGAGGAGGTTAGCTCAAAGAGTGATTTTCGTTCCTTTTTTTTAGTTTGTATTATCAATAGGAATTGGCAGTGTTATGCAATAAATTTTATGCAGCCAGGTCCTACAAAATATAACTAGATGCATCTGAATATGAGATTGACAGCAGAGAAAAATGTGCACAACATGCACATAATATCCAACGGTGGTCTGAGAAAAATACGGAGTATAAGAAAACTTGCGGCGAAGCATATCCAAGATAAAGCAAATGTTTGGGTTGGGTTGGGATGGGTCGACCCTTAAAGTAGTTCAATTGTCTGCTTTCCCCGTCACAAAGCTTGGCATGCTACCAAATACTCCCTCCGTTCCACTCAAAATAGGATTTTTGGGAATGGCACGGGGATTAGGAAAAGTGTTAGTGGAGTAAGTGTTGTTAGTATGAAAAGTGAAGTAGGAGAGAGAAAGTGGGTAGGGAATAATAAGTGAAAAGTTGTGAGTGTGAAATTGGGTCCAATTTAATATAACATTTCCATTTTCGGGTTGTCCTATTTCGAGTAGGACACCCAAATTAACAAAATGTCTTAAATCGAGTGGGACAGAGGGAGTATAGATTATCAAAGTCTAACAAACTCTTCTAGAATATTTACGAGGAAAATGAAAAATGGAGAACCACAGCTACTTTGTTTACGGGAAAAGAAAGAAGAATGGGTGAACATTCACAAGTAAAATTATGACCAGCACTGCACCAGTTCTGACAAATATCAATTGGTATATATTTGGAAGTACTTTTGGATATTCCCTCAAACACGTACCTTCTCCTTTTGATGACTACCAATGAGGAGGAGAGTGCCATCTATAGTTATGCTTGTTATCACAACCTGCGAAATTAATTATCAATATTGTTAACTATAATATGACACATTTTGACCAAACTGATGCAAAACAAAATAATACTGAGTATCTACAAAGGACGTATTCCAATAGGCCAAAATGGCTTGTATCAGTTGGTTTCATTAATATCTCTCTGTTTTTCACTCTTCTTGTTTACTGGAGTTCCTGCTACTTCTTACACCTTCTATTTATCTACATTGTACTGTAGTATATAAGCCATAATTCCAGTTATTCGGGTGATGTGTAAGCTGAAAATATTAATAGGCCAACTTACCAGTCAAAATTGTAAAATGATGGAACATCCTACAATAGTCAATAGGTCATTGCAAGTTGCAACTGCTATCTGATACCCTGTACGCTCGTCATATATTCATAGCCTTATAGAAACTTTTCATGGTACAATTTATTTTTCTTTAACGCTTTAACTACAGTATTTTGATGCTGCAGATTTGCATCATCACTTGTGTATCATCCCAAAACTGAGCCATTGAACTTGGTTTCAAAACCGACCAATTTATAGGTTCAAAAATGTCAAAGAAAGAAGTCTGGACCAGCTCCTTACAAATGTTCTATATGACCGTGAAAGAAATATTCCGCTTAATTGTGTAATTAGAAGAGTAACTTCCTACCACTAGATGAAAAGGACTAAGTGCAGAAAGAAACAAAACCTTTGATGGACCAGCAGCATGAAGATAGTTGCAAGCATCACGTCCATCTTGTTCGGACACAATCCTACAGCAAGTAAGCAGATTAGAAGGCTCAAGCGGCAAAACTTTTCAGGATACACGATAAGTAAACACCGGTCCATTTCATACAATTCATATATTCCGCACTTAGAATGAATAAACTAATTTAGCCAACCAGATTTAATATTTACCTGAATCCAGTCAACTGTTCAGCTTCAAACTGATTAGGAGTCAACATCGAAGCAACAGGAACAACCTAAAAAGAAAGTGTTTTATTGTGTTGATGCAGAATAAAATAAGAAGCAGTCTCAAGGATTTCTTTTCTAACGCTTCTCCATTCCATTGGAGTTTTTTTTTTTTTTTTTAGGGGAGGGGGGTGTTGGGGGAACAAAAGAAAAGGAAAATTGTGGATCTAGAAACAAGGTTCTAAAAAAGCGCTAGGCGGTCGCTAGGCGCCGCAGCAGCGCCTAGGCGGAATCTAGAAGGGACTTAGGCGGGGCCGAGAATTCAGAAACAGTTATAATATCCTAGGCGGGACTTAGGCGTTTCATGAACGCCTAGCGCCTAGGCGGCCTAGACGGGCGTCTTTTAGAACACTGTCTAGAAAGCATAAGCCTGAAATTATAAACTATGCATAACCCGATGTGCATCAGATTCAAAGGTTTACATTAAGAGGGCAATTTACCGGATCAAGAAAATCTTGAAAGCAAAACTTTTTTCCAATAAAGTAATAATGTCACAGCTGTGTGCACATACCACTTCAAGAAATGTGGCAAGACAATGGGAAATTTGTTTTCACTTTTACTTACCTATGACAATTACCTATCCATATTATCATAAGAGCAGAAGATAACAGTTCAAGTACTCTATATGCTGCTCAAACAAGAAAAATGGTATACTCATATCTATCACACTCATGCAAGCTTACATGAGTAACTTGTATAGAAGTGCGTGTATTATTAGTGTGCGTGTATAAGAATACTCTGGTGAGTAATTGCCCCTTAAATCTTTACCACATTAAAATTTTAACCTTGTACATGCAAAACATACTTTCTATCCACATAAAGTTGAACATTAGATATGTATAGTAATCAGAGTAATAATATTCCCTCTGTCCCGGAATAAATGTCATAGTTGACAAGTCAATGTTTTTAAGCTTTTAGTTGTGTTTCCTTGATTACCCCAATCTATTCATATGGGTAGAGCGATAACTCTAATGACATTGCAATGATTGTGCCCATTAGAATGGTTAGTATAGGAAGATCACCAAACTACATACCCTATTTTTAGTAAGACGGCATTTATTTTGGGACAAATGAAAATGGAAAGTAGGACATTTATTCCGGGACAAGGGAGTAATTAAGAAGAACAGAGCAAAAGCTACCTTCTCGCGGTATACCGCTACCAGTTCTGGAGGGACATAAAGCTTCCCATCATCACCCAGCACCGGATCACAAACTGACAAGACAAATTCTCACATCAGGAACAAGAATGTGAATTCACAGCTTTACAAATCATTGTCAATAAATTTCAAGATATGGTGATGTGATCTTGACATATAGACAAATATTTATGACTCACAAAAGCAGAGGAGAATGGCACACCAAGATACTCCACACTGTTGCAATTATATTAGGACCGTAAAAAAAAAAAGGAATTGAATTCTTATGTAATACATCAATTTTTTTCAGTTAACTAAACTACCATTACTGCCAAGTAACTCTGCAAATCGTTCTCAAGACACCGTGGCCAGATCTTGTACATACAAACAAGTTTTCCAGACCCACAAAAGCAGCTGGTGAAGGTTAGAAAGATCCGCACACCGATGTAATGAATTTTGAACACTTCTACCGCATAAAATGATTTCAACTGGGTGATGAATCGGAAGTGGCAATGAGTAGAGTATATGCATAATACAGAAGCAAGGAGCACCCTTGAATTTAATGTCAGTAGATAAATGCACATTTTCCGAGTAAAGATCGCATATATTGCAGAAAGTAAAGACTAAAGACAGACAAAAGAGAGCTAATGGTAGTTAAATAAGTGTAAGGAAAAAGTGAGACTCCAATTTAACAGAATTTTGACAAGCAATGACTTCGGTAATATCTAAAATTAAACTCACCAAAAGTAAGTTTGGGATTGATAGCACGAAGCTTCTTGACTACTTCCAAAACGGTGTTCAGAAAAGAAACTGACCCGATGTAACCTACAAACCACCACAAAAACTTAGGAATCATATGAGTGGACAAGAAGAATGAATGAAATCCAATAAATTTTGGATTCAGTGCACTACACTGTTACATCAAAGCTTTTGAAAAACTGAAACTGCCTCAGAAAATATATTATGAACAAAATGTACTCAGATCCTTTACATAAATGGATACAAGCTCATCTATAGACATAAGCATAAAGATGTTATAAGGATGGGAGTGACATTTGGGTCATAAATGCTTTTATCAATATTTTATTTCTTAAGCACGATCAATGGCTCAATAACCAAGAGCACCTTCTTTAATTTCATCAACACCCTTAAGCACCATTCTTTATAGTAACTTATATATGAAAGACACATCTAGCACCTGTTAGTAGATGAGTATAGTATAACAGCTCATTCGCTTCAAGGCCTTCTATCAACTGACAGAGTTGATCTCCATTTAGCACCTGCCCCTTAAAAGTTGGATATCCTGCAAAAGCTCTCAGTTTGATTAAACCACGTGATAATTTGACTGTTATAAATGAAGTCTTATAAGATGCTTGCCTGTGTGATTAGAGAACTGCACTGAGTTAATGGGGTCCACATCATAACCCAGTAGCTGCAGAGGAAAGACAGCGGATTTGTTTCCTACATAGCCCTAATGAGGAAAAATCACAAATTTCTAGTCTCAGATAATACATTAACCATACGAAACATAGCCACAAAAATGGAAGGCGCATGACCCACTAGTTTAGCAACATTTTAAATTAGGACACACGTCTAAGAATGGTTTTTGTAAGATGATATTGTTACTTATTAAAATAACTCCCTCTGTTCAATGCAAAGGCCCCTTTTGATAAATTTTGGTCAACTTGATTATACTTTCCTCAATGAGTGAAAATTAAATTATTGATACATATCTATGAAAAATGCAATCGTAGTACATGACTGAAATTATAACCGTAAAATGTTACGAATGTAGTCAAATATTGATTTGATATAGATGTGTGTTGTCCTTGAAATATATGAAATCGGTTTTTTATGCGGACATGGAAATGATGGAGCGGACGAATTGGTGGAGCGATGGAGCAATCAGTCTTGATGTAGCCTCATATCATTTTTGGTGAACCGGTGATCGAGATTTGTTGGGCGCTCTGTAGGCCACAACGAATCTCAACCACCAATTCACTAAAAAGGAGTGTGGCTTCATCACCATTGAGCGCTCCAGCATTTCTACCGCTTCAGTGGTTCCAAACTCCTTTTAAGGGAAACTGAGAGAGACTCGCTTGTATATAAACAAGGAATCTCGGAGTTCTCTCCCTCATAGTCCAAATTACTCCCTCCGTCCCAAATGAATGTCCAAAATTGCTCCTGATCAAGAGCAATTTAGGACATTCATTTTGGGACGGAGGTGGTACAATTTTACAAAACATATAGATCCAGAGTAATTCTAATAAATTTTTAGTTCTCCATTATCCCACATTTGGCAAAAAAGTTCCACATTTTATCATCACCCCAGAAATCCAACCTCCTTAAGTTAATGATGATAAAGAAAAAGAAGTTCTTTTGATTTATTTCCAATATATTTGGCATGCATTTACATGGTTTCATCATAAACAAAAAGCACCATAAGTAGAAAATTGATGGATTTAATAATCAAATAAAATTGCATAAACCCTTCTTCCAATAAATGAGTAAATAAAGTTCAAGAAGTCAAATCAATGCTCAATTTTTTAAAGAAAATTGATCCGGTACCAATCTCAAACAAATGAAGCAACAAAAGGGGGAATGTATACCTGAACGGTGTGCGACTGGATACTGAGAACCCGACCCGTTTCGGAAGGCAAAGCTAAAGAAAGAATCGGAGGCGTCATGACCAACTTGCTCGAGAGCTCCTCAACCTAAATTCAATCATACAAACAAAATTTAACATAAACGAATCGAAATTAACTGTCGGAAACTAAAATTATCACCGGAAAACTTCACCTGAAAACGGCAAAAGTTCCAATTCAGGATACTTACTGAAGCAAGAGTAGTTGATTGACATAAATATATAGAGGAATCCTTGTGAAAAAAAGTTGCTTTTTTGCATGAACAGCTAATGCCACATGTAATTACTAGTGGGATTCAATAAATTTTCTTGTCTGATTAATGTAATCCGCGTTGAAAATTCGAATTGTTGATGAGAGGGTAATTTGGAGATTTTGTACCGCGGGTTCATTCGCACTGACTGATGACGAAACGGCTGAGGATTCTGGGGTTTAATTTGTTATTTTTAAGGATGATTGTGAAAAGGAAATCAAATTTTTAGGGTTTCGCTGCTACGCGTCGGAATTTGTTTGGCTGAGTATGGACCATGGTCGTGAAGATGCCGGTGGTTAACGTTAACTATAGCCTGCCAACGTGGAAACTTTCTTGTACGGGATTAAATTGAGGCTACCCTCCCGGCAATCTTAGATTAGCTCTCTCAGTTTAAAAGTTTTTAATTGTTTTATTTTTTAATGGCAAAGTATGAGTCCCCAAAAGTGGTTTAGTGGTAAAGTCAAACCTCAACCTCGGTGAGAGCTAGGATTTGATCTCTCGCCTCGTTATGGCGTGGGCATTGTCAAAAAAAAAAAAAAAAAATATGAATACAGCACTTCTAACCCCTATTTGAAAAACAACTAACTATTTTAATTTAAAATAATTTTATTTATGATAATATTCATTATTTTTCTTTATAGTAGGTTTTTTTAAGGTTTGGGTCAAATTTCAGTCTCTCGCATATTTTATCATCCTTTTTGAAAAGACATATTTTATCATTTAATTGTTACGAAATTAAAAATAGTACTCCTTCTGTCCTTAAATGAGTGTCCATTTTTAATAAATTTTTGTCCCAAAATGAGTGTCTTTTTTTAACATAACTTTGTCCCTAAATGTTTTTTTTTTCGAAAAAAAAAAATCACCGGTCTCTTTATACGTGCAAAACTAAATGTTTGGAAATGAGATTACAAGATTATATATGAATCTTTGCCACCAAATTGTACAAAAAATTTAGATTTTAAGATGTCCCTTAAAATAAAATTTGGACACTCATTTAGAGATAGAGGTAGTATAACTAAAATCAAAATCACAATATCTATGAAATGTGAGTAATACTTAAAGTCAAAATGATTAATGTCTCAACACTATTAATATTTAATAATAGTTAATTGGATGTTGTGCTTACATATCAAATTTCTAAAGTACACGCAAAATCACATTTGTCAATTTTGTTTCTTATGATATAGTAAAAGGCAAGTGCAAACCATGTTGTAGTATAATTATACCAAAGAAAATATACTAGCTTATTTCATTTTTTGAGTACTCCTTGTAATCTGTTTAGATTTTCTTATATCTAAATAGGTTACAAATTTGACTTTTCTAGACCCTTCTTATCTTTTAATGATAGATTTTTGTATCCTAAATTAACACTTTTGGATTGCTTAATAATAAAAAATAGGCTTGTTGTGAATACGTATAGTATTATCATATCTTAGGCTCCGCTTGTTTCGCGTAAAACAACTTACGGAAAATAAAAATGTTTTTCGGAAAATGACATAAACATGTTTTTGTTTGTTTGGTAAATCTAAAGAAAATATTTTCCGGAAAATATTTTCATATGAGAAAAAAAAAATAAGAGAAAAAAGAATAATTTGAGAAAAAAAATATTTTGAGACAAAAAAAGTAATATGAAAAAAATTTGAATGGGGTGGGATGGGTGATGTTGGGTGGGGGTAGGGGAGGTGGGGGGTTAGGGGGATGGCGGGGGGTGGGGGAGGTGTTCAATAATAATTTTAATAAGAGTGAAAAGAAGATTTATTTATTTATTTATTTATTTTTGTGGGTGTGGTGGGTGGGGGTGCAATTGGGTGGTTGGTGGGGGTAGGGGTGGGGGAGTTTGTTGGGTATGTGTTGTTCATATAGATCCCTAGACACTAGAATTACTTAATCCCAATCATGTCTATACTTAGGATCCCTCAATTTTATTAGAACCTCTTTAGGTACCCTTAGGATTCTTTGTGATCTGCACAGGTGTATTACATCTCTTCAAACAAGGCAAACCAGCAAGAGGAAGCAAATCAGCAGACCAGTAAACAAGTTGCCGATCAACTTGCTACACAAGTTGCCGATCAACTCCATTCTCAACATGCCGATAAAGAAAGACAGTCTGTACTGTCAGTCAGGTTACATCATTCCATCTTAAAGTCAACCTTGCTGATTGTCCCTGTCCTTTCATACTGTTTTATCAAAAAGTAGTTTGCCTGCTCTGTAGTGATTACTGCGTCGTCTGACACATAGCTACTTTTAGCTATACTCTGTCTCTACTTGCTTTTGCAGGTAACCGGTTGAGACAAAGGGGTCTTTACCCATCAGACTTTTCCAAGCATGCGTGTACAACAAATCTTCGCCGTTAATGCTCAAGATACAGCATTAAATGCTCCTCACCTACCTAGCTGGAAATCCAAATGTTATCCTTCTTCAACAAGCTAAGACATCTGCTACTCTTATAAATAGAGGACTTGCTGCATTGAAGAAGGTTGGTGCATTGAAGAGAGTTGATTGTTGAAGCATTCATTGAAGCTCAACATTCCGTCCAGATAATCATTAGACATTAATAGGACATACACTCGTGCACAAACTCATCACTTTGTTAATATTCCCAAGTTAGACTTATATAAGGAATATTGTGATTGAGTTATTCACACACCCACCTGAGTGAGATAAGTTCTTTTGAACTTGCCGCTCAAAAACACTTGGTCAGTATTTGTTTTACGATCCATTAGAAATTTCTAGAACTTAGTCTTTGTATACCGGCAAAGCCATGCTTGTAATAGACTAGAAATATCTAATAGTACTCTTAACCCAAATCCAAGTTCTGACCAAACTTGGTAGAGGACGTAGCAGTATTTACACTGTGAACCTCTCCAAATCTCTGTGTCTCTTGTCAGCTACTTTATTCTTGCCGGTTGAAAATCTCTCACCAGCTGATCTAACTGTTCACACTGATTCATTGTATTTTCCTTTGACCAATTTCTTGAAACTGCATTGAACTTTGGGAAACAACTTTGTGTTTAAAGTAAGCTCTGAAAACCATTTCTTACCGATTTAAATGTGAGTTAAAACTTAGTCATATCTTCTCCGCTGCGCTTACTGATAATAGTTTGCAAACTGATAAGTGACTTTGCATTTATAAAAGTGTTTTCTTTAAAAGTTTTAAAAAAAGGCTATTCACCCCCCCCCCCTCTCGCCTATTTTCCTACCAATTGGGCCTAACAATTGGTATCAGAGCTTGGAATTTTGAAAGAAATTTCCAAGCTTTGCAGCTTGTTTTGCCGATACCATGGCAGGAAAAATCATGCAGTCGTTCAACATCACTACCATTCCGTTGTTGAACATCAATGAGTTTGGTGTCTGGAAATCTCGTATGATAAAGTATATGAACTCAATCGATGACCGGTTAATGCAAGTAATAGAAGGTGGTCCAATCATTCCTCTAAAGGTCTCAACCACCTACAGACCAATTCCCTCCACTCCCCTGACTGCTCATGCTGATCAAGACACTGAACAATAAAACGCATGTTCAAGTTAATGAAACCTTGATTGAAAAACCTAGAGAAGAATGGACTGATGAAGACAAACTTTCAGTTGCTCTAGATGGAAAGGCGTGCCACATTATCTCATGTGGATTGGACGACAAGCAATATAAACTGATTGACTTGTGCTCCACGGCTCAACAATGCTGGAACAAACTCCTTGCATACTTTGAAGGAGATGAGCAGGTGAAAGACAACAGACTCTACGATTGCATTGCTGAGTTTGAATCTTTCAAGAAACTAGATGGTGAATCTCTCAGAAGTGCCTACGACAGATTCTGCGAGGTAAGTAATTTATGTGCTTCATTAGGTAAAGTGTATACTATGAAAGATCTTAATATTCGTTTTCTAAGCTCTTTAGGAAATGAGTATCATACTAACGTCACTGCTGTTAGAGAAGTTAGAGACTTAAACAAGACCTCTATTCAGAATCTTGTGTCTAGTCTGTTCTTGTATGAGATAGAACTGCAAAAACTTAACGTTCTCGATAAAAAATTCAAAAGCTTGTCTCTATCAGCTCAATCTCAGGTATCCTTTCCTTCAACCAAATTCCCTCCTATAGATCCCCATCAAACACCCTGTTGTTCAAAAACCTCAGAAACACCTTCAGAACAAACAATGGAAGAAGACGAATTTGCCGCCTTCGCCAGAAACTACAAGAGGTTTAAAGACTTCAAAAGGATGCAAAAAGAAAGTCACCAGCAACAAAAATCCTTTACACCACCATTTGAAAAATCAGCAAGCTACAACAAACCAAGTACCAGTGCTACCGATGGCAAAAACAGCAAATGTGATCTTGTCTGCTTCAACTGCAGAAAACCTGGTCACTTTGCTTTAAAATGTCCTCAGCCAAAGTATGAATACGTGAGGAAATCAGTAAATAAGAGATATCCAAAGTCTCGAAGCTATGTTGCCCATGATAGCACAGAAAAAGCCTTGCTGGTCTGGTGTGAAACCGATTCAGACGAAGATGCCGATGAAGATGCAGATGTAATTTTCATTGCATTAGATTCAGATGATGCCGATCTTTCATCCTTTCCGACTCCAATCTAACGAGATCCCTCGCCGCCAAAGACTCCAGTCAAAGAAGTACCAACTGGAAGAGTTCAATCATACTTCAAGGAAGTAAGCATCAAAGAAGAAAACCCAATAGGATACAAGGTTCGTCAAGTGGGAACTTCACTCTATGGACAGTGTAACTCTTCTCACTTCAATGCTTCTAAAACAAAACCCTTGCCGATGACAAGAAAATTCTCATTCACCGAACATCCCAATATTGCCAAAAGCCTTTCGAAACCCATCTCTTCCCTACCTAACTTCTCACCTGAACCCATTCTCTCTACTTCAAAAGATTCAGCCGACCCTCTTCCAGAATTATCTAAGGCTAAGATGGTAGAGACAATGGATGAACTTTTTATTGATTATGAGAAGCTGAGTAGCGTTCATAAAGTAATGGCTGCTGATTTCAAAAGAATTTCTAACGAGAATAGCTCGCTTATGTCTGAACTTTCAGTTCTTAAAGGACACGAGCTTGAGTCTGTTCTTCTAAAGAAAGAAAACCTAGATCTCAAAAGTCAAGTGGCAGTATTGATAGCTCAGATCGAAGATCTTGTGAAAAGAAACAATCATCTCTCAAGGATTGTTGATTCTTACACAAAATCTAGAGTTGCTGTTGAAACAATCCTACAGACCCAAATGTCATATAAGGACCAATCTGGGTTAGGATTTGATTCCAGCAGCAGTAGCGCTACTGAAACTTGTGCGACCGAGAAAAAGGATGAGAAAGTTGAATGTAGTCCTGTTAACTCAGTGCATAAAGATGCTAATCCAATATACAGTGTTGTGGCAATGAAGTATCCTAAGAACCAGAACAAAAGGAATGATAAGCACAAACAAAGATATGTTAAGGTTGCTGATACTGAGTCTGCCGATAACGGTATTCTTGGTGAATACATCAGCAGAGCAAGTGCTGCCGGTCTAACCACCTCTGCTGCCGATGGACAAGTACCTAAAAAGGTAACTGCCAAAGGTAAACAGAATGGAAAGAAAGGCAATACTGTCACCTTTAAACCTACTAAGTTTGTGCCTGCTCAATTCCCTAGTTCTGCCGATGCACTGACTAAACATAATGATGTTCTACCGACTCCACAGCCTATCAGTCAAGTGAGATGTTCTAATTGTTCTGATTATGGTCACAAGGCTCATGAATGCCTCTTGAAGCACCTATCTGGACCCACTGAGGTTACATCCTCTAGTGGTGGCCAAATGTGGTTGCCAAAGAGGAACTAACTCTCGGACCCAAGAATAATGGGGACCATAAGCATACCGTTTTATTTCAGGAATGCTTCATGGCCTCAACTGGTGCAAGCAAGGATTTGTGGATTCTAGATAGTGGCTGTTCAAGACACATGATAGGATTTGCAGATCTACTTGCCGATATCTCAGAAGCATCAGGTCCCCCAGTGGTTTTCGGTGATAATGCCAAAGGAAAAATCATCGGTATTGGTACCATCAAGAGAGGTGCAGTCACTGTACAGAAGGTCTCTCTAGTGGATGGTCTGAAACACAACCTTCTATCAATATCATAATTCTGTGATAAAGGAATGCAATGTGTATTTACTACTTCCAGTTGCTATGTGAAAGACATTGCTTCCAATGAAACTCTTCTCACTGCCAAACGTAAAGGTAACATTTATGCAATAGATTTAAGTACTATTACTGGTGTTACTAATGTTTGTTTTGTAGCTAAGAACATCAATAAGAACTCATGGCTATGGCACAAGAGACTCAGTCACTTGAACTTCAAGTATCTATCCAAGCCTGCCGGTTCAAATCTGGTAACCCTGCATGTCTACATCTAGGTGCCTCCAACCGTTACACATCGATCTATTTGGCCCCACAACTACTGCAAGTATTGGGGGAAGTAGATACACTCTGGTGGTAGTAGATGACTATTCAAGATATACTTGGGCAGAAACCTTCAGCAACAAAGATGATACTTACGCTGTTGGTACTAAGCTATTTAGACTACTACAGACCCAGAAGGAGAGTGATATCATCAGTATGAGATCAGACAACGGCACTGAATTCAAGAACAATGGTATTGCTCAGTATTGTGATGATCATGGCATAGACCACAACTTCTCAGCTGCCGGTACACCACAACAAAATGGTGTCGTTGAGAGAAAGAACAAAACTCTTATAGAAGCTGGTAAGACCATGATTGCTGAAGCCAGGCTGCCGAAATATTTTTGGGCTGAAGTCATCAATACCGCCTGCTTCACTCAGAACAGATCTCTCATCAACAAATTCCATAACAAGACTCCTTATGAACTCTGGAGAGGCAGAATTCCCAATATTGGTTTCTTCAAAATATTGGTTTCTGTCCTTAAATGAGTGTCCATTTTTAAGAAATCTTTGTCCCAAAATGAGTGTCTTTTTTTAACATAACTTTGTCCCTAAATGTTTTTTTTTTTCGAAAAAAAAATCACCGGTCTCTTTATACGTTCAAAACTAAATGTTTGGAAATGAGATTACAAAATTATATATGAATCTTTGCCACCAAATTGTACAAAAAATTTAGATTTTAAGATGTCCCTTAAAATAAAATTTGGACACTCATTTATTTAGAGATAGAGGTAGTATAACTAAAATCAAAATCACAATATCTATGAAATGTGAGTAATACTTAAAGTCAAAATGATTAAAGTCTCAACACTATTAATATTTAATAATAGTTAATTGGATGTTGTGCTTACATATCAAATTTCTAAAGTACACGCATATTCACATTTGTCAATTTTGTTTCTTATGATATAGTAAAAGGCAAGTGCAAACCATGTTGTAGTATAATTATACCAAAGAAAATATACTACTACCTCTGTCCCTAAATGAGTGTCCAAATTTCATTTTAAGGGACACTAAAAATCTCAACTTTTTGAACAATTTGGTAACAACGATTCATATATAATCTTGTAATCTCCTTTCCAAACATTTAGTTTTGCACGTATAGAGAAACCAGTGAAAAAAAATTTGGAAAAAAATGTTTAGGGAGAAAGTTATGTTAAAAAAAGACACTCATTTAGGGACAAAGATTTCTTGAAAATGGACACTCATTTAGAGATAGAGGGAGTAGCTTATTTCATTTTTTGAGTACTCCTTGTAATCTGTTTAGATTTTCTTATATCTAAATAGGTTACAAATTTGACTTTTCTAGACCCTTCTAATCTTTTAATGATAGATTTTTGTATCCTAAATTAACACTTTTGGATTGCTTAATAATAAAAAATAGGCTTGTTGTGAATACGTGTAGTACGTATCTTAATATCTTAGGCTCCGTTTGTTTCGTGTAAAACAACTTACGAAAAATAAAAATGTTTTTCGGAAAATGACATAAACATGTTTTTGTTTGTTTAGTAAATCTAAAGAAAATATTTTCCGGAAAATATTTTCATATGAGAAAAAAAATAAGAGAAAAAAAATAATTTGAGAAAAAAATTTGGTAGGCTTAGTCGCACGCCTACTAAATTAGACCTAAACTCGGCCACTAATAATGTAATTAGGGTAAGTCAGGGTCGATTCACGAAGAACAATGATTTGTTCACGAACAGTCACTTGACCAGATTGGGGGTTGATTTTGTTTGTAATTAACTCCTAGACGGGAAATTAAACTAAATGTGATTAAAACAATGATTTAAAAGCACTTCAGATTGATTACTATCCCCGTCATCTAATTCAATTTCATCGGTACTTCTTTTTCTCCGTTAATCCTATTCAATTGATCACGAGATATATTGCAATCTCTGTCTCTTCTTACAGATTAGTTACTAGCAGTGGCACACTCACTAGCAACCCTAATTAATAAATTAATCTAACTGGCACAGTCTAGATCGCAGAATTAATTGATTCAATTTAAGAGACTAAGATCAAAAACGCTTTCTACAATTATTTCATATAGATAATCGTCTAATTTTGCCTACTTCCCGAATTGCTATGGCACATACACAATTCGTGAAGATGCTACGGTGAAAACCCTAATTCTGGCACAGAACAGAGAATTCTAGCATAGATCAACAAATAGAACTAATGGATTGGCCAAATCCACAAACCCTAAATATTAATCTAGATCAATACAAGCAAAATTATGAATAGATTACACAAGAGAATAAGAAAAATTACCTCAATTGAATCAAAGTAGGTTCAAGATCTCAACCCAAAGCAATGGAGTTTAGTTCTCCATTAATGGTTTACAAAAGCTCCAGAGAGAAAAAGAAAGAACGTCCTCTTTTTCTCAAAGTCCAAGGAATCCCTAATCTAATTCTAATAAAAACTAATAATCCCTATCCAAAAATCAAATAAAAAGACTAATTAAAAATAAAGGAAAAAGAAGAAAAAACAAAATAATAAAATCCTCCTGCCAGAATTCTGCCGAAATCCAAAGGAGTGCGGAAACTGATTTCTTCAATTTTGCAATTTAGTCCCTGGAGTCTTCACCATTTCCAGTTCAGTCCTCAAACTTTCAGTAATTCCCAAACAGCCCCTCAACTTCCAGAAATTTCAGTTTGGCCCCTGCGCTCTTCCGCCAGTTAACTTTGACTTGACTTTGCCTACTTGACCATCGAGACAGATGTTGAAGCTCACCAAAAATTACATCCGGGAAAATAATTAAATAATAACGACTATTCTACCCCGGATTACAATAAAGCTCAAATGATAAAATAAAGCCCCAAATACATCAAATATATTCTAAGTACATCAAAATGAACTAAAATACATAGGAAAATAAGGGAATTAAAATATACAAAATCCGCCACATCAGATTCCCCCACGCTTAGACCGTTACTCGTCCCTGAGTAACATCCTAACCCCACTCTAAACTCCGGTCTAATCAGCGTAGCATGGGAGAAAATGACCCCTAATCTCCTCTAAGCCTCCAAGTCAAAAGTCAACAAACACAACCAACTCTCGGAGTATAAGAAACTCCGTCCCCATATAACTCCAGAAAATCAAATATAGATCAATGGCCATAGCCCGATACAACTCCATATAATGCAACAAAAACGTATCCGGACTAAGGCCCACTCATAAAAGCCACGGGGAACTAAAATGTCCTAAGCTTCCCCCACGCTAGTCTCACACTACTATTGCCCTCGTAAAAATAAGAAGTTAATGTCTAGAAAGTGTTTCCGGAGATAACTTACCTCGTGAAAGCACCAACGCCCCCTTATTACTCCAAGAAAGAACGAGGGTTTCTATCCTAATCACCTCTAACCGAGCCTCCACACCAAGTATGAAAATCTTAACCCGAGACTCCTTACCCCCCTTATGACGCCAATCACCGGTGAATAAATGATAAACTCACTCAAAATCTCACCTTTTGCCTAAGCGCCTTTTCGGGTTTCACTTAGCCTCTCTTTTCTTAATTTTTTTTTTTAAAGAAAAATTAAATAACGACTACATTACTATATACAACAATAAATCCCTCCCCCACGCTTAAACTACACAATGTCCTCATTCGTGTGTAACAGTTAAAATAGGGTAGTAAAAACGTAGGGACAATGGGTGCGTCCCAAACCTTATTCCTTCCCATACTTAACAACCAGAAATTTCCCCAACAACAATGCACAAATCACGTACACTACCATCGCTCACAATCACTCACCAACAACAATTCAACAATAAATTCAACAAACAATCAACCCCATAACCACTATCCACAACTAAATACCAATTATCCCATAAATTTCAACCAACAATTCACAATGACACGCATATTTCCATCGCTCACAATCACTCACCAACAACAATTCAACAATAAATTCAACAAACAATCAACCCCATAACCACTAAATTAGCACAATGCACAACCAATCCTCCTCAACTGCACCCAACAAATTAAGAGCAAGGAATGATGAGAATTGTTACCTTCTAATGCTCCAATAATGACCAACAATACTCCTTGTCCCTCATAGATTGCTCCAAGAAAAGAAATCCCAAAAAAAAATAAAAAAAATAATTGAATTCCATGGTTCTAGAATAGTACTTTGAAACCGGAATTGATGATCAATGGTTGTGGGTTAGATCGAATTCAGGCATGTGAGAGTGATTGGGGATGAAAGAATGGGGTGAATCGGAGCAATTTTTGATGAATTGAGGGTTTAGGGTTAGAGAGAGACAGTGGTTGAAGGGGGGTGATAATGGATGTTGGGTTAATGCCTTTGAATTTGGGACGCCGAGTTAAATGATTAAACAACAGAGAGATTTCGTAATTCCGGGACAGAGCGCAGAAAGAAGGTTTCCAAGTCAGTTTTGGATTAGGTTTCCAAGTCAGTTTTGGACTAGGTTTCCAAGTTCCTAAGAGATTTTGAGATAAAATTTACTAGTATAAATAGAGGCCAGTAGTTTAGATTAAAATCACACCTCAGATTGTCATAGACAAATTATTAGAGTGCTCAGAGAGATCTGTAATTCTACAGTTACACAGTTAGGAATTTTGTGATCAAAATTCGTGTAGCAGTAATAGTGAGATCTTGTAATCGTTTCTCCAGATTGATAATAATATTCTCTCCCCTCCCCGTGGACGTAGCCAAGTTGGTGAACCACGTAAATTGGTGTTCTTGTGATTTCTCACTTTTCTTATCAAGTCTTGTTATTACTCTAACAAGTGGTATCAGAGCCTGGTTGAAAAGGAGAATTAGCATCAACGGAAGAGATCGAAGATCGAAGAAAAACAAGGTAGCAGTTTCTGGTCCGTTTTTATCCAGCGCAGCGGTGAAGAAAAAGGCGTAGCGCATTCGTTTACCGTTGGATCGTGCTGATTTTCGGTGAGTAGCTTCGGGACTCATAGATATTCGATCTGAACGGTGGAGATTGGATTTTGATGTCCGTAGCATCCGAAATTGTATCCGGACAGAAGCTGCTGGTGTTTTGTCTTCGATTGTATGCGTTTGGAGTTTCTTGTTGCGATTTCTCTTAGTGGCACCAGAGTTTTGGTTCGTGGTTAGAGATTCAGGGATTCCGCTGCAGAGAACAAGAAGATGGGTCAAGGAGCAGATTCGATCGATAAGTTTAATGGGAAGAATAGTTTTTCTCTCTGGCAGATCAAGATGAAGGCTTTGTTGGTAGACAAAGATTTATGGGAACCGTTGGAGATTGCAATCAGGGATCATAAGGATCCCAAGGGTAAGGCAGTCACCACAGAAGGTACAACAGAACAGTCAGAGAAGGACAAGATAGCAGCAGCGAAGGAGGTGGCGGCATTGAAGAAGTTAGATCAGAAGGCTCACGCCAAGATCATCAGACAGTTGGATGATGAGATCCTAACCAATGTTGCAGGAACAGACTCCGGAAGCGATCTTTGGTTAAAGTTGGAAGATATGTACATAACACGTTCATTGACCAACAAGTTATACCTGAAGAAGAAGCTATATGATTGTCGTATGACTGAAGGTACGCCCATAAATGATCATCTTGACAGATTTACTTATGCATTACTTGAACTGCGTAATATAGGAGTAGTTGTTGATGACGAGGATGCAGCCTTGCAGCTTTTAGTATCTTTACCTATGTCTTATGAACATTATGTCGATTCGTGCATAAACTGTAAAGATGGGATCTCTCTAGAGGAAGTGAAAACTTCTCTCAAGACGAGGGAATTGCGCCGAAAGGCGAGTGGGAATGAGGCAGGTACCCAGTCATCAGGTTTGGTTGCTAGTAGTAGCAACAGCAGGGGTTCTAGTGGGAGGGAGAACAATCAAGGTAATTCTTCACACAAGAAGAGTCCAAAACCTGGGGATATCTGTAATTTCTGCAAAGATTGCAGTTCAGATGAGGATTATGCTCTAGTAACATCAGAATCAGCATGCGCATCTAATGCGTGGATTCTTGATTCAGGAGCGTCTTACCATATCAGTCCTAGGAGAGAATGGTTTACCGGTTATAGGCAGATAGTTGGCGGTGATATAAGCATGGCCAACAGTACAATCTGCAGGGTTGTCGGTATTGGTTCGATCAAGGTCAGGACTCATGATGGTAGGGTTGTCAGTTTGAACGAGGTTCGACACGTTCCGCTTATGACGAAGAATCTGATTTCTCTTAGTCAGTTAGACAGCAAAGGGTTCAATTTCAAAGGTAAAGGTGGAGCAGTTAGTGTCTGTAACGGTTCAGAAGTGATGCTGAAAGACCTTAAGCGGGGCTCCTTGTATTTCCTCCAAGGAAAGACGCTTGCAGAGTCGACTATGGCTGCATCAGAAGAGGTGAACGAGGGAGATATGTCTAAGATGTGGCACATCAGGCTTGGTCACATGAGCACTCGAAAGATGCATGAGTTGACTAACAGAGATCTTCTTTATGGCCATAAGATCAAGGATCTTAAAGGCGTTCTGGATTACATCCACTCAGAGAGTTGGGGACCTTCACGTCAGGAATTTCTAAGGGGGCACAGATATGTCTTGTCTATGGTTGATGATTACTTGGGGAGGCCTTGGGTGGTTATCATGGAGCACAAGAATGGGGTCCTAAGGAATTTCAAGGACTGGAAGACAGTAGTGGAGAACCAGACAGAGAAGGAGATCAAGAAGCTCCGGACAGATATTGGTTTGGAGTTCTGCAGTACTGAGTTCGATTCGTTTTGCAGAGAGGTGGAGGTTTCTAGACATCTCACCAGCAGAGGCACGCCATAGCAGAATGGTGTAGCAGAACGAATGAATCAGACATGGCTTGTGGGAGCGTTGTGCATGCTCTCCAATGCAGAGTTGTCTAAACGTTTCTGGGCAGAAGCGCTTAGTACAACATGTTACTTGATTAATCATGGACTTCATACCCGTATTGGCCTCAAAGTTCCCTATGAGGTATGGACTGGTAAATCCATGATTGTTTCAAGTGTTGGCGGTGTTGATAAACAGGTAGAGCAACAAGATACTGAAGAGTTAGTTGTACCACAGTCAGATGTTGAAAAACAGGTGGAGCAACAAGATACTGAAGAGTTAGTTGTCCCACAGTCAGATGTTAATCAGGATCCACCAACAGAGACAAAGACTGAAGCACCAGAAAGTTCAAGTTCAGTTCCTAAAGAACATGGGTTAGCATAAGGAGGGTCTAGAAGAGCTAATTTCAGGAATGGATTTGAAGACTTGGTATCTTATGCACTGCAGGTTGCTGAGGAAGAAGATCCCGTTCTTGCGGAACCTTCTATTTTCAATAAAGCAGATACATGTTCAGAGTCATCTCAGTGGTATGCGGCTATGGGTGATGAGATGGAGTCTCTTCACAGGAATCAGACTTGAGGGTTGACTACAAGGCCAGAAGGCAGGAAGATTATGACTTGCAAGTGGATCTTCAAGAAAAGGGAAAGGATGTCCCCGGCAAAAGAGGTCAAGTATAAAGCTCGAGATGTTGCAAGGGGTTTCACACAGAGAGAGGGGGTGGACTACAATGGGATCTTCTCAACAGTGGTCAGACACACTTCGATCAGAGTGTTGCTAGCAATAGAAGGAGAGATATACATGACAGAGTCGGGAGGATTCCAAGTTCCTGGTAAGGAAGATCAAGTTTGTTGATTGAAGCAATCGCCTAGGCAGTGGTACAAGAGATTTGACAGCTATATGATAGCAGCAGTCAAGAAGTCAGAGATTCAGAAGTCGAAAGGCTTATTGGTCGCAGAGATGAAGGGTTTGGGTAACGCGAAGAAAATTCTGGGTATGGAGATCTATAGAGACAGAGACAAACGGAAACTGTTCTTATCCCAGAAAAGATACATCAAGAAAGTTTCAGAAAGGTTTGGTGGGTCGACAGCTAAGGCTATAGATACTCCGAGTGCAGTGAATGCACATACAGTCGCGTTTGGGCCCAAATCGGTTGAGGAGAAAGAGTATATGGCTCCAGTATCCTATGCTAGTGCAGTTGGTAGTTTGATGTTGTATACTACAGTGCGCACTAGCAACGTCAGACTCGTCTGTGGAGATGGGACAGAATGTGCAGTCAAGGGTTTCTCAGATTTGGGTGATGTTGACTCAAGAAGATCGAAGACCGGATATGTGTTCACGCTTGGTGGGTCAGTTGTCAGTTGGAAGGCTAGATTGCAGACGACAGTGACGTTGTCTACAACAGAGGCAGAATACGTGGCATTGACAGAGTCCACTAAGGAAGGAATATGGTTGAAGGGATTGATCAGCAATCTTGGGGTTCATCATGAGAGAACCAAACACATTGATGTCGGATATCATTTCCTAAGTGATGAGAAACGGGTAAAGGTGAAGGTAGGGACGACGAACAACCCTGCAGACATGTTCACAAAACTCGTGACGGGAAGCAAGTTCCAACATTGTTTGGACTTGCAGATTGTTCGCAGCTATTAGATAGCAGAAGAGGCGAGGGGGGAGAAAAGGTTTGTTGTCATGGAGATTCAAAGTCAAGGTGGAGATTGTTGGGTTAATGCCTTTGAATTTGGGACGCCGAGTTAAATGATTAAACAACAGAGAGATTTCGTAATTCCGGGACAGAGCGCAGAAGGAAGGTTTCCAAGTCAGTTTTGGATTAGGTTTCCAAGTCAGTTTTGGACTAGGTTTCCAAGTTCCTAAGAGATTTTGAGATAAAATTTACTAGTATAAATAGAGGTCAGTAGTTTAGATTAAAATCACACCTCAGATTGTCATAGACAAATTATTAGAGTGCTCAGAGAGATCTGTAATTCTACAGTTACACAGTTAGGAATTTTGTGATCAAAATTCGTGTAGCAGTAATAGTGAGATCTTGTAATCGTTTCTCCAGATTGATAATAATATTCTCTCCCCTCCCCGTGGACGTAGCCAAGTTGGTGAACCACGTAAATTGGTGTTCTTGTGATTTCTCACTTTTCTTATCAAGTCTTGTTATTGCTCTAACAAGTGGTATCAGAGCCTGGTTGAAAAGGAGAATTAGCATCGACGGAAGAGATCGAAGATCGAAGAAAAACAAGGTAGCAGTTTCTGGTCCGTTTTTATCCAGCGCAGCGGTGAAGAAAAAGGCGTAGCGCATTCGTTCACCGTTGGATCGTGCTGATTTTCGGTGAGTAGCTTCGGGACTCATAGATCTTCGATCTGAACGGTGGAGATTGGATTTTGATGTCCGTAGCATCCGAAATTGTATCCGGACAGAAGCTGCTGGTGTTTTGTCTTCGATTGTATGCGTTTGGAGTTTCTTGTTGCGATTTCTCTTAGTGGCACCAGAGCTTTGGTTCGTGGTTAGAGATTCATGGATTCCGCTGCAGAGAACAAGAAGATGGGTCAAGGAGAAGATTCGATCGACAAGTTCAATGGGAAGAATAGTTTTTCTCTCTGGCAGATCAAGATGAAGGCTTTGTTGGTAGACAAAGATTTATGGGAACGTTGGAGATTGCAATCAGGGATCATAAGGATCCCAAGGGTAAGGCAGTCACCACAGAAGGTACAACAGAACAGTCAGAGAAGGACAAGATAGCAGCAGCGAAGGAGGTGGCGGCATTGAAGAAGTTAGATCAGAAGGCTCACGCCAAGATCATCAGACAGTTGGATGATGAGATCCTAACCAATGTTGCAGGAACAGACTCCGGAAGCGATCTTTGGTTAAAGTTGGAAGATATGTACATAACACGTTCATTGACCAACAAGTTATACCTGAAGAAGAAGCTATATGATTGTCGTATGACTGAAGGTACGCCCATAAATGATCATCTTGACAGATTTACTTATGCATTACTTGAACTGCGTAATATAGGAGTAGTTGTTGATGACGAGGATGCAGCCTTGCAGCTTTTAGTATCTTTACCTATGTCTTATGAACATTATGTCGATTCGTGCATAAACTGTAAAGATGGGATCTCTCTAGAGGAAGTGAAAACTTCTCTCAAGACGAGGGAATTGCGCCGAAAGGCGAGTGGGAATGAGGCAGGTACCCAGTCATCAGGTTTGGTTGCTAGTAGTAGCAACAGCAGGGGTTCTAGTGGGAGGGAGAACAATCAAGGTAATTCTTCACACAAGAAGAGTCCAAAACCTGGGGATATCTGTAATTTCTGCAAAGATTGCAGTTCAGATGAGGATTATGCTCTAGTAACATCAGAATCAGCATGCGCATCTAATGCGTGGATTCTTGATTCAGGAGCGTCTTACCATATCAGTCCTAGGAGAGAATGGTTTACCGGTTATAGGCAGATAGTTGGCGGTGATATAAGCATGGCCAACAGTACAATCTGCAGGGTTGTCGGTATTGGTTCGATCAAGGTCAGGACTCATGATGGTAGGGTTGTCACTTTGAACGAGGTTCGACACGTTCCGCTTATGACGAAGAATCTGATTTCTCTTAGTCAGTTAGACAGCAAAGGGTTCAATTTCAAAGGTAAAGGTGGAGCAGTTAGTGTCTGTAACGGTTCAAAAGTGATGCTGAAAGGCCTTAAGCGGGGGCTCCTTGTATTTCCTCCAAGGAAAGACGCTTGCAGAGTCGACTATGGCTGCATCAGAAGAGGTGAACGAGGGAGATATGTCTAAGATGTGGCACATCAGGCTTGGTCACATGAGCACTCGAGAGATGCATGAGTTGACTAACAGAGATCTTCTTTATGGCCATAAGATCAAGGATCTTAAAGGCGTTCTGGATTACATCCACTCAGAGAGTTGGGGACCTTCACGTCAGGAATTTCTAAGGGGGCACAGATATGTCTTGTCTATGGTTGATGATTACTTGAGGAGGCCTTGGGTAGTTATCATGGAGCACAAGAATGGGGTCCTAAGGAATTTAAAGGACTGGAAGACAGTAGTGGAGAACCAGACAGAGAAGGAGATCAAGAAGCTCCGGACAGATATTGGTTTGGAGTTCTGCAGTACTGAGTTCGATTCGTTTTGCAGAGAGGTGGAGGTTTCTAGACATCTCACCAGCAGAGGCACGCCATAGCAGAATGGTGTAGCAGAACGAATGAATCAGACATGGCTTGTGGGAGCGTTGTGCATGCTCTCCAATGCAGAGTTGTCTAAACGTTTCTGGGCAGAAGCGCTTAGTACAACATGTTACTTGATTAATCATGGACTTCATACCCGTATTGGCCTCAAAGTTCCCTATGAGGTATGGACTGGTAAATCCATGATTGTTTCAAGTGTTGGCGGTGTTGATAAACAGGTAGAGCAACAAGATACTGAAGAGTTAGTTGTACCACAGTCAGATGTTGAAAAACAGGTGGAGCAACAAGATACTGAAGAGTTAGTTGTCCCACAGTCAGATGTTAATCAGGATCCACCAACAGAGACAAAGACTGAAGCACCAGAAAGTTCAAGTTCAGTTCCTAAAGAACATGGGTTAGCATAAGGAGGGTCTAGAAGAGCTAATTTCAGGAATGGATTTGAAGACTTGGTGTCTTATGCACTGCAGGTTGCTGAGGAAGAAGATCCCGTTCTTGCGGAACCTTCTATTTTCAATAAAGCAGATACATGTTCAGAGTCATCTCAGTGGTATGCGGCTATGGGTGATGAGATGGAGTCTCTTCACAGGAATCAGACTTGAGGGTTGACTACAAGGCCAGAAGGCAGGAAGATTATGACTTGCAAGTGGATCTTCAAGAAAATGGAAAGGATGTCCCCGGCAAAAGAGGTCAAGTATAAAGCTCGAGATGTTGCAAGGGGTTTCACACAGAGAGAGGGGGTGGACTACAATGGGATCTTCTCAATAGTGGTCAGACACACTTCGATCAGAGTGTTGCTAGTAATAGAAGGAGAGATATACATGACAGAGTCGGGAGGATTCCAACTTCCTGGTAAGGAAGATCAAGTTTGTTGATTGAAGCAATCGCCTAGGCAGTGGTACAAGAGATTTGACAGCTATATGATAGCAGCAGTCAAGAAGTCAGAGATTCAGAAGTCGAAAGGCTTATTGGTCGCAGAGATGAAGGGTTTGGGTAACGCGAAGAAATTCTGGGTATGGAGATCTATAGAGACAGAGACAAACGGAAACTGTTCTTATCCCAGAAAAGATACATCAAGAAAGTTTCAGAAAGGTTTGGTGGGTCGACAGCTAAGGCTATAGATACTCCGAGTGCAGTGAATGCACATACAGTCGCGTTTGGGCCCAAATCGGTTGAGGAGAAAGAGTATATGGCTCCAGTATCCTATGCTAGTGCAGTTGGTAGTTTGATGTATACTACAGTGCGCACTAGCAACGTCAGACTCGTCTGTGGAGATGGGACAGAATGTGCAGTCAAGGGTTTCTCAGATTTGGGTGATGTTGACTCAAGAAGATCGAAGACCGGATATGTGTTCACGCTTGGTGGGTCAGTTGTCAGTTGGAAGGCTAGATTGCAGACGACAGTGACGTTGTCTACAACAGAGGCAGAATACGTGGCATTGACAGAGTCCACTAAGGAAGGAATATGGTTGAAGGGATTGATCAGCAATCTTGGGGTTCATCATGAGAGAACCAAACACATTGATGTCGGATATCATTTCCTAAGTGATGAGAAACGGGTAAAGGTGAAGGTAGGGACGACGAACAACCCTGCAGACATGTTCACAAAACTCGTGACGGGAAGCAAGTTCCAACATTGTTTGGACTTGCAGATTGTTCGCAGCTATTAGATAGCAGAAGAGGCGAGGGGGGGAGAAAAGGTTTGTTGTCATGGAGATTCAAAGTCAAGGTGGAGATTGTTGGGTTAATGCCTTTGAATTTGGGACGCCGAGTTAAATGATTAAACAACAGAGAGATTTCGTAATTCCGGGACAGAGCGCAGAAGGAAGTTTCCAAGTCAGTTTTGGATTAGGTTTCCAAGTCAGTTTTGGACTAGGTTTCCAAGTTCCTAAGAGATTTTGAGATAAAATTTACTAGTATAAATAGAGGTCAGTAGTTTAGATTAAAATCACACCTCAGATTGTCATAGACAAATTATTAGAGTGCTCAGAGAGATCTGTAATTCTACAGTTACACAGTTAGGAATTTTGTGATCAAAATTCGTGTAGCAGTAATAGTGAGATCTTGTAATCGTTTCTCCAGATTGATAATAATATTCTCTCCCCTCCCCGTGGACGTAGCCAAGTTGGTGAACCACGTAAATTGGTGTTCTTGTGATTCTCACTTTTCTTATCAAGTCTTGTTATTGCTCTAACAAGTGGTATCAGAGCCTGGTTGAAAAGGAGAATTATGGTGTTCGAGGATGAAGAAGATGAAGAGGAGATTCGTGATGTGTGGGTGGCGATTTTCCCGGCGGATTTGATAGGAGAAAAGAGGGGGAAGTCAGGTAATTTCGGTGAGAAGAAAGAATAATGGCGTGAAGGGCTGTCCAGAGCCAAATATGCGGCCCCTCTCTCTCTACACGAGTCGTGTACCCATGCACGAGTCGTGCTGTTTTTGACCCCTTCAGCATCTCGGCCCTACACGACTTGTGTGAACATGCACGAGTCGTGCTCAAAATCGCCCATTCAGAACCTCACCCTTACACGACTCGTGTAAGGGTGCACGAGTCGTGTAGTAATGCAGTTTTATATATATATATATATATATATATATATATATATATATATAATGCCCAGCCACTCGAGTGTGGTCATCTGTGCCTCCATATTATGAATTCATGCACCCACACAAACAAAAATATACCTTTAGTAGCACCAATTCTAGACATGAATAAAAACAAAAAAAAAATAAAAAAATTAAAAGCATAGTGTACACAAATAACAAATAAAATAAGAAAATAAATCCCGGGTTGCCTCCCGGTTAGCCGCCCTTCTTTAACGTCTTTAGCTAGACCAAATGCCGGGAAAGCACCCGGCATGCATCAAAGTTTAAAGTCTTTGACAAGACTCGGACCCAAAGCTATCAAACATATACCGGGTCTTGGAGATCAATCACCTCCAAATCCGCGGTATTCACGACTTCGTTCTCAAAATACGGTTTCAACCGTTGACCATTAACTTTGAATCCTTTGTCCTCATTAGGACTAGAGATTACCACCGTCCCAAGCGGGGACACCTCCCTCACCACATAAGGGCCGGTCCACCGAGACCTTAACTTGCCCGGAAACAAACGAATACGGGAATTAAAAAGAAGGACCTTTTGACCAACCTTAAAGTCTTTTCTAATGATCATTTTGTCATGCCAAATCTTCGCTCGCTCCTTATAAAGGAGGTTATTCTCATATGCATCTCTCCTAATCTCATCCAACTCACTCAAATGCAGTTTCCGCTCCTCACCGGAACCCTCTAAGTTCAAATTGAACTTTTTAACCGCCCAATAGGCTTTGTGTTCAAGCTCCACCGGTAAATGGCAAGGTTTACCAAACACCAACCGATATGGTGACATACCAATCGGTGTCTTATATGCCGTCCGGTAAGCCCACAACACATCATCAAGCCTTTGACTCCAATCCTTCCTATTCGGGTTCACAGTTTTTTCAAGGAGGGATTTTATCTCTCTATTGGACACCTCGGCTTGGCCATTTGTTTGGGGATGATAAGCAGTCGACACCTTATGGGTGATGTGATATCTCTTGACTAGAGCTTCGACTGTCTTATTGCAAAAATGAGTCCCCCTATCACTAATAATGGCCCTTGGCATCCCAAACTGACACAGAATGTTGCTCCTAAGGAAGTTGACCACTACTTTTGAATCATCGGTGCGGGTAGGGATGGCTTCCACCCATTTGGACACATAGTCCACCGCAAGCAAAATGTACACAAACCCACAAGAAATAGGGAACGGACCCATAAAGTCTATCCCCCACACATCAAAGATTTCACAATTCACAATGAGGGTTTGTGGCATTTCATCACGGCGCCCAATATTACCAACCCTTTGGCACCTATCACACGACTGACAAAAAGTGACTGCATCCCGAAACAAAGTTGGCCAAAAGAAGCCACAATCCAAGACTTTTCTAGCGGTCTTTTTCGCACCAAAATGACCATCGCACGCATACTCATGACAAAATTTGAGAATAGAGGACACCTCACTGTCGAGAATACACCTCCGAATGACTTGGTCGGCACAATGCCTCCACAAGTTGGGCTCATCCACACATAATATTTGGCATCACTACGGACTTTGTCTCTTTTCGATTTTGACATCCCCGGAGGGAATTTATTTGAGACAAGAAAATTGACCAAGTCCGCATACCAAGGGGCCACTGAATTAACTGCCCAAAGAACCTCATTAGGAAACTCACCCCGGATTGGGGCTTGTTTATAAGGCTTGTCCTCCTCCATTACAAGGCGACTCAAATGGTCGGCAACTAGATTTTCAGCCCCCTTTTTGTCCTTAACCTCTATGTCAAACTCACTCAACAAGAGAATCCACCGAATGAGTCTCGGTTTAGTCTCTTTCTTAGACATTAAATATTTTAGAGCAGCGTGGTCGGTGTAAACAATAATTTTAGTACCCAACAAGTAGGACCTAAATTTCTCTAGTTCAAAAACCACCGCCAACATCTCTTTCTCAGTAGTGGAGTAATTTCTTTGTGCCCCATTCAAGGTCATAGAGCATAATAAATCACAGCAAGGCAACGCTCCACTCCACTTTTTGACCCAAAACCGCCCCCACGTCATAATCACTAGCATCCCACATGATCTCAAAGGGACGAGACCAATCGGGTGCTTGAATAATGGGGGTGGTTGTCAACCTAGACTTCAACTCATTAAAAAGATTGCTTGCAATTTTCATCAAAATTAAAATCAACCTCTTTTTGCAACAGGGTGCATAGAGGTGAAGCAATCTTTGAAAAGTCCTTAATGAACCTCCGGTAAAACCCGGCATGACCAAGGAATGACCGGACTTCACGCACATTGGTCGCGTAAGGAAGTGAAAAAATGACATCAATCTTAGCTTTGTCAACTTCGATACCCTTTTTCGACACAACATGACCCAACACAATGCCTTGCTCGACCATAAAGTGACATTTTTCAAAATTTAAGACCAAATTGGTTTCAATGCACCTATCCAACACTGGTCCTAAATGAGCAAGGCATTCATCAAACGAGTCTCCATGGACAGTGAAGTCATCCATGAAAACTTCCATAAACTTTTCGACAAACTCGGAGAAAATACTCATCATACACCTTTAAAAAGTCCCAGGTGCATTACACAATCCAAACGGCATTCTCCGATAGGCAAAGGTGCCGAAGGGGCAAGTAAATGTAGTTTTCTCTTGGTCTTCCGGGGCAATAGGTATTGAAAATACCCGGAAAAACCGTCGAGAAAACAAAAATACGTCCTTCCGGCTAACCTTTCCAACATCTGATCAATAAAGGGGAGGGGGAAGTGGTCTTTACGAGTTACCTCATTTAGCCTCCGGAGATCAATGCACACACGCGAATCCCCGTTTGCTCCCGGGTTGGAACCATCTCTCCCTTTTGATTACGGGAGACTGTGATCCCGCCCCTCTTGGGCACACACTATGTGGGGCTCACCCACTTGCTGTCGGAGATAGGATAGATGATCCCCATCTGTAGTAGCTTCAGGACCTCCTTCTTCACCGCCTCCATCATCGGCGGGTTAAGCCTCCTCTGTGGTTGCCTCACCGGCTTCGCATCATCCTCTAGGTTGATCCGGTGCATACATAAGGATGGACTAATGCCCTTGAGATCGGCAATAGTCTAACCAATCGCAGATTCCCGCTCCCGGATCACCTCAATTAACCTCTTCTCTTGATCCGCTGTCAACTTGCTAGAGATCACTACCGGAAGCGTCTCTCCCTCACCTAGATAAAAATACTTAAGGTGCTCAGGGAGGACCTTCAACTCAAGCTCCGGTGCCTTCTCTATAGATGGAACAAGCTTCTCCATCGGAACCTCTAACTTTATCTGACCATGACCCGGCGCGGTAGCAAACATGGCACTCTCTGTAAGACCCATAACCGCTTCCTTCATCGAGTCTGAGATGTCAAACTCCAAATTAGCATACCCCAAAGCATTCTCTAACACGGTCTTGATATCATCATCTCCACTAGACACCTCGAACACCTCCTCTACCAATGGCTCGATCACATCCACAAAACATAACGACTCCGTATCCTTAGGGTATTTCATAGAGTCAAAGAGGTTGAACTCCATTACTTGCCCATAAAATTCCATTGTCAAAGAGCCATTAGCCACATCAATCTTGGTCCTAGCAGTCGACATAAAAGGCCTCCCCAACAGTATGGGAGCCTTTGGATCCGTCTCCATCTCAAGAACATAGAAATCCGCCGGGAAAATCATCTTACCAACCCGGACTAGAACATCCTCCACTAATACCTTCGGGTAGGCATTCGACCTATCCGCCAACTGTATCACGACTCTTGTGTCCTGCAGTGGTCCAACTTAAGAGTTTCAAACAACGCATAGGGCATGACGTTGATTGAAGCCCCCAAGTCCAACATGGCCTTATGCTCAGAAGCATCCCCCAAAGTAACTGGAATCACAAACATCCCTGGGTCACTGCACTTCTTAGGCAACTTCCTCTGATATACTGCAGACACATGCTCACTAACCTTAACCCTTCTTGCTCCTTTCCTTCTGATTCCTCTTCAGAGTACACAACTCCTTCAAAAACTTCGCGTACCTCGGGACAGTCTGAAGAAGATCCAAGAAGGGAATATTAACCTCTAACCTCTTAAAAGTATCGTAAATAGCCTTGCCAGGCTCTGGCTTTCGATGTTCTTTCAATGCTTCCGGGAATGGAAGTTCAGGCTCATATACAAGAGCCTTAACCTCTGGTGTAGTCTCTGTCTGAACTGGTGCCTTCTGTACTGGCTCTGCAATCTCAACCTTTGCCTCCGGTTCCTCATCTACAAACTTATCCTGGAGCTCCTTACCATTGCGAAGAGTCATCGCACATGCATTCTGCTTAGGATTCGGTTCAGTCTGAGATGGCAACTTCCTCGAATCCCTAGCTTCTATCCTTCCCACTGCATCAGCTACCCGACCCATCTGTTTCTCCAAGTTACCAATGCTCGCATCGGTGCGCTGCTGATACTGCTGAAAATTCTGATTCATAGTGCTAACACTCTGTGCCAAAGAATTCAGTAATGCCTCTGTAGACTGTCCCAGAGAATTCTGCTGTTGCGACTGCTGTTGCTGTTGCTGTGGCGGCGGCTGCTGCTGCTGATATGGCGGTCTATAAGAGTTGAACTGATTACCCTGGTACTGCTGCTGCTGATAACCCTGCTGATTACCAAACTGTTGTCCCTGACCACCCGGCTGATTCTGCTGCTGACCTGTACCCCATCTGAAATTAGGATGATTTCTCCAGTTGGGGTTATAGGTGTTTCCCATCGGTCTCTGTCCCTGCTGCGCAAAACCAACTGCATTAACATCCTCCATCTCGCCCGTCTGCAAGGAAGGGCATGAATATGTAGGGTGTGTGATGTCATAGCAAATCCCACAAGGCTTCGGTGTCTGTCCCAGAACCAACTGTTTCACCATACCCTTAAGATCCTCCATATCAGTCTCGAACTTATTAGACACCCCACTGTTCGAACCGGCTGCGCTAACCTGTCTCACATTAGACCTCTTGCCATGGGTCCTTGTACTCTTAGCTAGCTCCTTGATCAACCTCTTAGCTTCCTCAGTAGTCTTGTTTAGAATGCTACCCCCACAGCATGAATCCACTAGCCGTTTATCCTGAATAGTCAATCCCCCATGAAAATAGACAATCAGCTGATCCTCAGTAAACCCATGATACGGGCAACTCCTACAAAGCTTGTGGAAGCGGTTTTAGTAGTCATATAGGGTCTCATCAGCCTTCTGCTCCATATTACTGATGTCTCTTTTCATCGCATTTATCTGATCCTGAGGGAAAACCTCTTCCAAGAATACTTCTTTCATCTGCTTCCATGTCGTGATGCTGTTGGGTGGCAAATGATAGTACCATCCATTCGCGTTATCTTTCAGTGTGAAAGAAAACGCCCTCAACAATAAGTGCTCGATCGGAAGCGCTGCCGGCTTCATACTCTGACAGATTTGCACAAACTGTGAGATGTGCTGATTAGGATCCTCTTCGGGCATCCCTGTGAAGTGTGGTAGCTGATTCAGTAACCCCGACTTCAACTCAAACGTCACCCCGGCAGGTAAGGCAGGGAATTGGATGGCATGTGGTTGCTCATTCCAATTCGGTGCAGTCCTTTGCCTCAATGTCTGTGGTGGAACTGCTTGTCTACCTCCTGCGTTATTTCCATTAGCATTATTTCCATCAGCGCCACCACCAGCGCCACCGCCACCGCCACCAACATTATCTTCACCAGCGCCACTAGCTCCAGCATTATTTCCGGTCTGCATCTCTTCAGCTAACAATATCCCCTTGACTCTCCTGCTTTGTTGTCATCCTTTCCTGAAAGATCTTTCGATTTCTGGATCAAATGGAATAATCAAATCGTTAGTAGAACGGGTGTGGACCATACACGGTTCCACACTACAGGATAACAAGTAATAAGTATAACTTAAAGAGATAACAAATAAAGAACTAAAGAGAAAAATAAAACAAATAAGAAAAAGAAAAAGAACGCAAACAATAACACCGTTCCCCCGGCAACGGCGCCAAAATTTGGTAGGCTTAGTCGCACGCCTACTAAAATTAGACCTAAACTCGGCCACTAATAATGTAATTAGGGTAAGTTAGGGTCGATCCACGAAGAACGATGATTTGTTCACGAACAGTCACTTGACCAGATTGGGGTTGATTTTGATTGTAATTAACTCCTAGACGGGAAATTAAAACTAAATGTGATTAAAATAATGATTTAAAAGCACTTCAGATTGATTACTATCCCCGTCCTCTAATTCAATTTCATCGGTACTTCTTTTTCTCCGTTAATCCTATTCAATTGATCACGAGATATATTGCAATCTCTGTCTCTTCTTACAGATTAGTTACTAGCAGTGGCACACTCACTAGCAACCCTAATTAATAAATTAATCTAACTGGCACAGTCTAGATCGCAGAATTAATTGATTCAATTTAAGAGACTAAGATCAAAACGCTTTCTACAATTATTTCATATAGATAATCGTTTAATTTTGCCTACTTCCCCAATTGCTATGGCACATACACAATTCGTGAAGATGCTACGGTGAAAACCATAATTCTGGCACAGAACAGAGAATTCTAGAATAGATCAACAAATAGAACTAATGGATTGGCCAAATCCACAAACCTAAATATTAATCTAGATCAATACAAGCAAAATTATGAATAGATTACACAAGATAATAAGAAAAATTACCTCAATTGAATCAAAGTAGGTTCAAGATCTCAACCCAAAGCAATGGAGTTTAGTTCTCCATTAATGGTTTACAAAAGCTCAGAGAGAAAAGAAAGAACGTCCTCTTTTTCTCAAAGTCCAAGGAATCCCTAATCTAATTCTAATAAAAACTAATAATCCCTATCCAAAAATCAAATAAAAAGACTATTAAAAATAAAGGAAAAAAAAAAAAAAACAAATAATAAAATTCTCCTGCCAGAATTCTGCCGAAATCCAAAGGAGTGCGGAAACCGATTTCTTCAATTTTGCAATTTAGTCCCTGGAGTCTTCACCATTTCCAGTTCAGTCCTCAAAACTTTCAGTAATTCCCAAACAGCCCCTCAACTTCCAGAAATTTCAGTTTGGCCCCTGCGCTATTCCGCCAGTTAACTTTGACTTGACTTGACTACTTGACCATCGAGACAGACGTTGAAGCTCACCAAAAATTACATCGGGAAAATAATTAAATAATAACGACTATTCTACCCCGGATTACAATAAAGCTCAAATGATAAAATAAAGCCCCAAATACATCAAATCTATTCTAAGTACATCAAAATGAACTAAAATACATAGGAAAATAAGGGAATTAAAATATACAAAATCCACCACATCAGAGACAAAAAAGGTAATATGAAAAAAATTTGAATGGGGGTGGGGGTGGGATGGGTGATGTTGGGTGGGGGTAGGGGAGGTGGGGGGTTAGGGGGATGGCGGGGGGTGGGGGAGGTGTTCAATAATAATTTTAATAAGAGTGAAAAGAAGAATTTATTTTTTTATTTTTTTGTGGGTGGGGGTGCAATTGGGTGGTTGGTGGGGGTAGGGGTGGGGGAGTTGTTAGAAAATAATTTTAATAAGAGTAAAAAAACGGGGGGTGTGGGGGTGGTAGGGTAGTTGGGGGTGGTAGAGGTGTTCATTTTTTTTTAAAAAAAATATGAGTGAGAAGAAGTTTTTTTTTTTTTTTGGTGGGTGGGGGGTGGGGTGCTGGGGTAGTTGGGGGGGTGGTGGAGATGTTCATTTTTTATTTTTTTGGGGGGGGTTTGGGGGTGGGTGGGTGGGTGGTGGGTGCTGGGGTAGTTGGGGGTGGTGGAGATCTTCAATTTTTTTATTTTTAATATGAGTGAAACGATTTTTATTTTTATTTTTTTTGGGGGGTGGGGTGGTGGGGTAGTGGGGGTAAGGAGTGGGAGTGTGGGAGTGTTAGAAAATAATTTTAATAAGAGTAAAAAAAAATGTGAGGGGGTGCGGAGTGAAGGTAAGGTAAGGTTGGAGGGTGGGGGTGGATGGAGAAGGTGGTATTAGAGGTGTAGTGGATAAGGTGGGGTTTTATGAAGAGTTGGGTGTGAGTGAGAGAGTTAACATTTTTCGAAAAATGACTTAGTAAAAATCCGTAAGTCATTTTACTTAGAAAAGAGGGAAAACAGTTTTCCGAAAAATATTTTCCTCATTTTATGGTGCGTAACAAACACCGAAAAAATTAGAAAACATTTTCCGGAAGTTATTTTACACGAAACAAACAGAACCTTAGTGTTCAAAGAGTCAAAAGGTTTGAGGTCAAAGAGGTCAATCTAACTGCCACAGTAAACCCTTTTATAATCTAATATCATTATTGAATGGATTATGTGCTTTTAAAATTAGATTATGTTTCATTTTTATATTTTTTAGCAAACGACAAAATTTATTTCATTCAAAATTGAATAGAGATGACACTCCACAACGGCCGGAGGGTCACCGCAAATTTCAAATAGCAGTTCCAACTCTTAGACTGCTACAACAATATGTCTGATCTAAATCTTGCGACATTCGGATTCCATTCCAAGTAAAACTTGGACACTGCCTCAATATTGCGTTCAAGAATCTTCCATCGGGTAATATGTTGTTGAGCACTTCATATATAGAATCTGGGTTGAGGAGAAAATGCCTACCAGCAGTCTCAAAATTTCAAACAATCCTTGTGCAGTTAGAACATTGGCATTCACATGATTATGAGAAGATACAAGAATCATCGCAATTGCAAACCTAAAAGACAACAAACAAAACAAATAAACAAACAACGGCTCTCACAAAGAAGAGAATACAACAGCTCTCACAAGGAGAGAAATTTATTATTAAAAAGCAAAACAATTAACCTTAATTTAAAATTTAATAATTGAATATTCTCACAAAGGTCACTTACTTAACGATATTTTTATTTATTGGTCATCAACACGTTTTTTATTTGTTTTGGTCATGACATACTTATTTAATCTTCTATGTCGTCTTTTTGTACATGTTTCATCTATTTTGTCGTTAGAAAACCAGCTTATCTTTTATATGTGACGACATAAAATGATGAGTTGGCACGTATATGCAAAAGCATGCTGAAATGGAAGGAAGAGGGATCCAATTATAAAAAATAAGATTTTAGACCCAAAAATAATTATCTTTACCGTAAAGCTCTAAAGTTATAAAAAAAATGAGTTAGAAATTAACACCTCCCAAATAAATCGTTCCTAACCCTAAATATAGTCCATAATTCTCACTCCTCCCTTTTTCTCTATATTCTCCGTCTAACCCTCACCACTACCCATCAATCGGCCTTTCTCCCTCCCCTATCTTCCTCTATCGCCTACTTAACACTTCTCTGGCCCTCCTTTCCCATACTCCTATGTTTATATACTAACGACAACCATCGGTTGGATACCCTTCCTCGACCTTACTTTTTGATGCCCTCATTCTACTTGTCCCCTTTTCCCTCTCCACTCCATCCCTTCTTCCTCTAGATTCCCCCCACCCCCACTCCCCCCCATACACACATTGCTAATTTTTTCAGTTCAACGCGACTGAACTCGCGTTTCTTCCCGACCTCCTCTTCTTCCACAACATTCCCCCACCCCAATCGTTACATTCTCTCCCTTCTCTGCCCCTTCCTCGACTTTACAACCCTTGTTCCATCTCTTCAGTCCATACATTTTAAGTGAAAATTCATCCCTCGTTCCCGTTACTCCAAATCTATAAGGTGTGTGACGAGTCCCAGTGATCACTCATCAACTATTTAGGATGACATGCCTTTTGTTTAGTAGATCTAATCAAGAATGTGCAACGATGGAAAATACTCTTGAAATATATGAGAAGATGTCGGGACGAGCAATAAATTTATCAAAATCGATTTTTTTTTCCATTAAGAACATAACTGAAATGGCTAGAATGGAGATTTCAGCCATCTTGGGAATCCAACAAGCCATGTACATGGGAAGATACTTAAGGCTTCCCAGGTTGATTGTTAGAAACAAAAGGAAGATTTTTTATTATATAAAAGAACAGAAGTGGAAACATCTTCATGGATGGCTGGTCAAGAAGTACTCATCAAATTAGTAACGCAGGTTATACCTCATTTTTGTATGAGTACATTGCTCATCCTAGTGTCTCTTACAAAGATCTTGAAAGAATGATAGCTCATTTTGGCAGGGAAGTCGTAATGGGGTCGACTTTATGTGCTAATGGAGTAGGGGGCATGGGGTTTCAAAATTTCCATTTGTTCAACATCGTCAGTGCTTGGGATGTTTGGTTGGAAGTTTATCGACGTTCCAAATTCCTTATTTAATCAAGTTTTCTTAGCTAAATACTTTCCTTATGGAGACTTCTTAAATGCCACGAAAGGGTATTCACCAAGCGCCAAGCTATGCTTGGAGAGGAATTTGCACTTTTTAAGACATTGTGGAAAGAGGATCAAGATGGAAGATCGGCAACGGATAACAACTTAAGGTGTGGGGGAATCTGTAGTTATATTGAGAAGAATGCTTCTATGTTAGATCACAACCGCATTTCTCTTTGTACAATTTGCGGGTAAAAGTCCTCATTTGTGAGGAAACATGTTGGTCAAACGTGTTTTTAGTGACTGGAATTTTAGATGATGATGAGGCGAAATTGGTTGTTAGTCCCAAAGGGGTAACATTATATAAAAATATCTAGAGGTGAGGGGGTGAATATCTGTTTTTTTAAAACCTTTTTTTTAAAATCAATGGTTAATGCGCACAAATCTCACTTTGTTCACGTAAAACGCGTAGAGAAAGTAAGTGAAATGCACAACAGAAATTAGAGTAAGCACAAATCCGTAGAGAATATGTGTTGTGTATAAAACGCAAGCAACTTAAGTTTGGCTTAAAATGAGGCGCATAAAATGTTACTAAGGCAAGAGATAACCAAATACAATTTTAACAACGTTGACAACCTATATAGGTCAAACGACAAGAATATATCAGAAATATTATGAACTTCAAAATAAAGAGCACAAAGTAAAAACATTATATTTGGAGAGGTTCAATTGTGACAAGACATAAGTCCTCTAACAAAATGGTTAGTCTTAGATTTTCTAACTACGAGATATATTGATTAGATTATGAGGAGCTTTTACAAGAGTACAAAGAATCAAAACTCAAATCTACCTATATATTCAATGAAGAACAAATCATATACTAATTAAACCGTTGTATCTTAAGAAGAAAGATATAAATGATTAAAGCTTAAAAAGGTGAGTGTGTATTACAGAAGTTTGGGCTCTTTAGATTTGGATGATTGAGAGAACAAGAATTCAGGTGTTACAAAGCCTTATAGGATCTGGGCTTGGTTTGGAGGTATGAAGTTATGAAGGTTGTTCTTAAGGATTCTGGAAATGAGCTAGCAATCTTCAAAACTTCAATTTTCTCTTTAGAAGCAAAAACTCAAGCAACTTGAAATGAAGAAGAGTAGGGTATTTATACCTAAGCATCACAAAACTATTCGTTGGAGATCTGTTCAAGGACAATGAGTTGGGCCGCTCTGATTGGCGCAAAGTTGTCATTTGGCGCCATTGGAGACAAAGCATGAAGACAAAAATTCAAATCTTCTTCTAGAAGGATGACAACTGTTTTCTTTTAAAATATTTCATCAAGGCGCTTCTCCATCATTGGATTTGCTTATTGTGCTATTTTTGTCGTATTTGTACACATCATCATTTAAACTCATTCCAAGAATTGTAGTTTGTCTTCACATTTTCAAAGCTTTTAGAATCCGAGGTTTGTTGATAGATAAGAACAAGGACCATGGATGATCTGCACTGCGCATGAATGTCATGTGCATACCAAGTGTGCAAATGATGTTTTGCGCATGGATTGTCATGCGCATTACTTTTGGTCTACTGCTTATGAAACCTCATATCTAAGTATAAGCACTAATGTCTAAGCCCAATTAAAGCCTATTCTATGGACTTAGCTAAAAATTGAAGTTATAAAACTTCTTACATATGATACTAAAGTTTATAAAATAAATTTAGGTGATGGTATCAATTAGTTTTAAACAAGTTTAGGAGGGTTAAGAAGTACGTATACCCAACAGAGGTGATGTCTAGCATTGTATAAATGGTGGGGTATAATTCAAGAGTGGCAATTTTCATAAATGGTATTTACTTAGTAAAAAGTACATATCGACTGCTAGTGCTCCCATAGAAGCTTCTCTGGCTGAGTAAGGAAAGTGAGACAAGCAAAAGCTTCTTTGGCTGAGCAAGGAAAGTGGAATAAATTGTGGGGTTCCACAACCATAAAACTCTTAACTGAATTTTTGGCACCAGTGATACTGTATTGAGCTCAAAAATTGCGAAAGAAACTAGGGCACGATTTTGGAGAAAGAGAGAAAGAGCAGTAGTCCGGTTGGTGACCGTGTTGGTGAGTGGTGAAGGAGATGACGGAAACGTTAATGGGGTGCCGGAGAATGTTCGAGGTGGTTTGTCGGGTTGATCTAGACGGCTTGAGAGGGAATCGATTTGGGAATACCAACGTGGTGGAGATCGGCCGGAGTAGTTTGTTAGGATGGGGATGGCTATGCCTATGGCGTGAGTTTGGGGGAAGAATTGGCTATCGCGTGAAGTTGGTTGTGTGAAGGGTTCAAGTGGATTTCTCAATTCAAAGGTTTCATGGATGGTTGTACTTTGTGGTTTTAATATTTGAAGGTCAAAATTTTGTTATATAATTGACGGTTCTATTAACAGAGTGAGGACATCACAAAAATCCTGAATTTTAATGAGAACAATCCAAAATAAAAACAATAGTGAGCACATTAAAAAAACGTGTATAGTAGGCCTGGCAATTATACCCGTTAACCTATCAACCCGCCCAACCCAACCCACTATATACCCGACCCAACACAACCCATTAATATAAACAGGTTGAGACGGGTTACCCGACTTAACCCGTGAAACTTTACGGGTTAAAGCAGGTCAACCCGCTGACCCGTTACAACCCGTTAAAATCTATCAACAAAACCTTCCCTGCTAAAAGACGTCGTTCCTGCTCCTTGAGACAATTCCCGTTTTCCATCCAAAACCAAAACGACGAACATGAAACTTCCCTCAAAGACGCCACCGCCACGCCAGCATTGTACTCACGTCGGATCCTCGCCGGCAGTCACGCGTTCTCCGGTGAAAACCTCGAAAGTCCCACAAAATCAAATCCCACAAACACTAAACCTCAAATCACCAAAAAATTGCAGATAAGAAATTACAAATTTAGTTCTTAGAAGAGCGACTAATTCAAAATATATTTGTGAGTGTTTTGAATTTGCAATGAAATTCGACATGGGCTCCAAATCGAATAGTTCCGGTGGCGTCGGCGGCGAGAGACGGTGGCGTGGCAGTGAGTAGTGACACAGATTGTGGGTGATGATGCTGTGAGAGAAAGGAAGAAGTGTAGAAGATATTGGAGAAATCAGAGAGAAACATGCTATGGAGTAGGGAGGTGTGATAACTAAAAGGAAAGGTGAGGTAGGGTTTTAAAATCTAATCTAACGGCATGGAGGGACTAGCTACATCCAAGGGACTGAATTAGTTTTGCTATATAAAATAATTCAAAATACATAAAATGAAATTTAAAATTTCAAAAATATTTATTTGGGGAAAAAATGTTCCCTGAGCATCAGACAAAAAGGAAAAAAAAAACTAAAAAAATAATGTCTAACGGGTCAAACCGGTTAAACCCGACCCATACGCAACCCGACCCATTTGACCCGTGAAATTAAATGGGTTGTAACGGGTTGGACCCATCCCAACCCGTCTTAACACGACCCAACCTGACCCAACACACCCAATTGCCAGGCCTAGTGTACAGTTAAGTGACCAAAATGGTCCAACCCGTCTTAACACGACCCAACCTGACCCAACACACCCAATTGCCAGGCCTAGTGTACAGTTAAGTGACCAAAATAGCAGTTTTGCCGTGGGTCTATGTGTTACTAATATGTCAAAATTGAGTGGCTCACCTGCTAATTTTGCCTTTTTTTTCTTAACCACCAGAAGAAGCCTTTCTCGCATTTCAAACTCCACACACACACTACGCACACCAAAATAAGCTCCCCCTTTCAGTTCCTCCGGCTAATACCTCTCACCTTCACAAACCCTAATTCTACACTTGGCACATTGTCTGATCTCGAGGAACAAACTCAACAACGCCAGTACAATGAGCTGCTCCATTCTTGAACCCTATCGAAGCTCAAACCAGGGTGCAAAATTTCATCCGCGTTGCTGATCAAGTTAAAGGAATGCAAATGCTTGCCAGGCGAGGACCAAATGCAATTTCTGCAAAATTTTCCATGATGGCTTGTGATGTGATCTGGGGACTCTGCCTCCAGTCCAGGTACTCACTTTTGAATTTGATTGCATTTCTCAACTTTCTTTTACATGTTGATTTATTTGGCCTAGTTAACTTAGGCATTTGATACAACAGTGCAACCTTTACTACGATTCATTATTGAATTGCTTGTTGAGCTGTTCATCGATTCGATTGCATATACGGATGGTGTTTTCTTGTAGCATCATTTAAAAGTCTTGATGATGCTAGTTTGGTACGTAACTATCTTTTCTTATTTCGATTATCATGGTATGAAATTTGTACTAGAATGACTTGGAATCGAATGACTATTGTTGCTTACTGAACACATAGTTGATAAATGAAATTTTGATTTGAGAGATTCAGGATAAGTAACAGTCATTCAATGCAATCCTATTGGAATCCTCTGTTCCCAAAAACATGTTTGGTAAGAGTAACACGAAGCTCAGAGTGGTTTAGACTTGGTATACATCCAGATTCTTTCTGGGTTAAGTGTTTATGCCAACCTCTCGTCTGGTATCCTTCCATTGTTTAGAGAAGGTGTGTTGAGCTCTTTTCTTATAGACTTGGAATACTTATCCCCTTAAGTAATCTATGCACTAGCAAACATTATGACTATCATGAACCAAAAGAATTTTTTTTTAGAGGAATTCAGTATCCAATGTAACAAAGGCTAGGTGATGAGTTAATACGGAGTATATCAGCTATTGCTATTAAGCATAGATTGCATTTAACCTGTTCTGCGATCTTTTGCTTAGCGAATGGGGTGGGGTGGATGGATGAGTGGGATTATGAGGGCTGGTTAAGCTTCGTCCTGAAAAATGAGGCAGTCTTATAGATCCTGCCTCATTCTGTTAGGTTGTATTCAGGCTGTCAGGCTTTTTGTGTACTCAAACACGGTGATCTATTTCTGAGCAATTGTTTTGTCTAATTATATTTTCTATAGATTATTTTGCTGCTTCTGGGAGGAACATCATATTAATGTGCAGATATAGCATATGATCTTCTTTCAATAGCATTTTACTAGGGCTGAATACCCTAACCTGTAAATTATTACATTATCTTGCGGTTACTTAATGCTACTCATTGTTTCTCAATTGCTGTTTCTGTTTCTGTTGCTGACATTTTCTTCATCAGAGTATCAGACTGTATGTGCAGTGCAGATATCAGCTAGCTTCCTAATACTACCTCCGTCCCAAAGTGAAGACCAACAAATTTTCCTTTAATCAAGAGAATTTTTTTAATTTTTTTTTGGACATTCATTTTGGGACCAAGGGATTATGTCATTGTCTGTTGGAAAGTTCATTTGTTTTATATAAGATAGAGTTTGATCACCTGTATCATCATGAAAAAGGCCAACTTTGTAATTTGTTTTTTTTTTTCACAGTTGGATATCCTCAAGGCCATTTGACTTGTGAATTAGTACTAGTTGATTTAAAAGCAAGAACTGGTTTAGGGTCTCTAAGAAGATTAGTGGCGCTTTTGTATTAGTAACTTGAAAATACGATAAGAATTTAAGGCGATTTCTCAAAGTTCCTTTCTTGTAATAGCTACTTTTATTTTAATGATTAGATGCTGTTGGGTTTCCGGGATAAAAATAATTTCGGTTTCCAAGCCGATTATTGTGTGCTTGTCTGACTGAGGGTTGTTAGAGCATCCAGATAAACTGGAAGGATTCTTCTTGTTGCTTATACTTATTGGGAGGTGAACTATATGAAGCCGTATAATTCCTTCATCCCGTAACAAATTGCACCAATTTCTTTTTTGAGTGTCCCATTGTTAAGTCCCACTTTCCCTTAAATGTCCACATTTTATTTTTTTATTCACTCTGCCGCACTTGCCATACTCACACACTTAATTTGTGGACCCCACTCTCAAATTATCATACTCACAACCCATTTCCCACTCACAATACTTTTGAATATATGTACTCTCTCCTTAATTCCCATGTCGGAGAAATGGTGCAAGTTGTTATGGGACGGAGAGAGTAGGCATGAATGCGTGAAGAATAGACTCTGTAGAGGGAAACAGATAACTTTCTTATAACCACCACCTTTCATATCTACAGCTGATGATGGTCTAATTGACAATTTCTTCATGATATAATCATATACTGTGTCTATTTCTGTCTTTATAGCTCCCATTCTGCATGTGATGTTGCTACAAAATATGTACATCCTTCGAAACACGTGTTTACTCCCATTCTGCATACATTGTTAATTTCTTCACGTTGCTTTTTGTTGTTAATGTTTTATTCAAACTTGCGGAACCTTCTTTGAACTTTTATTGTTAAATTGTATTGTTGTTTAGCCTATAGAAAATTAAATAACAAGTATTCTAATAATTCTAATGAGAATAATAATAAATTTGGTGTTATTCAATCTGAGCGTTATTGTTCCATCCTTCTTGGTTTTGCCCATTTATTACCATATCTTTTAGATGTAACCTTGGCGTTGCATATGGTTGATGTTTTTATTGAGTTTTGGGAGTTGTTGCAACTTATGTTTATGGCCTATGATGTTTTTGGTGTTGATTATGCTTTCTCTTTTTATTAGTTTTTGGAGTTGTTGCAATTTATATATACTATGGTTATGATGTTTTTGGAGTTGTTGCAACTTATAATAATAAATTCTATGCTGATCAATAGCTTTATTATTCCATCCTTCATGGTTATACTGATCATTTACCATATTTGTTGGATGTAAACTTGGTGTCGAATATGCTTGATGTTTCATTAAGTTTTTGAAGTTGTTGCAACTTATATGTATGGCCTATGTTTCTGAATTTGCAATATCAATTGCGTCTTAAGTAAAAGTAACCAAATTTGATTGTTTTCGATATGAAATTCATATGCACCATGTCTTTTTCTGTTTCATAGTTTAGCAAAGAGGTTCTGTTTCAGATTCTGATTTTGTCAGGTGAAGGCAGCCACTTTGATCGGAGTGGTAGACGTCAATACACTTCTCACATCCTAATAAATATCTTTCATTACATGTAAGAATATCAGACCTAACTTTGAGCTGATGTTATTTTATCGCGCTGATTGTTTAACCAAAATTTGTTGCATACTATAATCACGTACACGTCCAACCATTAGTTCTTTCGCTACCAGTTTCCTTGCAACCACTGAAAAAGGCTTGGTTGAGCTGATGCATATGCAGACTATAAGTTTATTCTGTTTCTGATGAGTGAGAGATGGACATAGATAACAGAGGTAAGATAGCGTGTACTGTAACTGTTCGTTCTTTTTATGTACCAAAATAATAATAATAATAATAAAAACTGTGATCAAAATAATTTCCCTCATATTTCTTGTAAATCAACTCTGTTTGGATGCATGGTTGATTTTCTGGTCTTTATAATGATAGCCCTTTTTTAAACTTTAGAAGTGGGCACAGCCATTATAAAGAAAGGGTTGGAGTGCCATGCATCCCCACTTTCTTCTCATCCATAACGCAACTTTGTGGTGATAAAATTGATTCCTCCCACTTCTTTGTCCAAATGGCCGTCTCTCCCACACATTTTCTTTTTTATGTTAACACTTCATATTAATCTTCTCATTATAACACTAACATCTTTAGAATCTTTTTCGCTAGACTCTAGACAGAGTTTGTGATGGGGAACAGTATAGGTGTACGAAAGAGAACCAAAGTGATGAAGATCAACGGTGAAATTCTCAAATTAACAACTCCGATTCGAGCCTGTGATGTTGTCAAGGACTACCCGAATCATGTTCTGTTGGATCCAAAAGCAGCTAAGCGATTTGGTGTAAGAGCCAAACCACTCCATTCACAGCACCAACTGGAAGCTGGAAAAGTCTATTTTCTCCTTGAATTGCCTAAACTACCTATAGCAGAGGAGGAGGAGGAAAAGGTGAAGATTACCAGGAGGGTGAAATCAGGTGTGAACATGAATGCCAAGGACCGGCTCGAGTGTCTTAAATTGTCCAGGCGATCCGTTTCTGACCTTTCGATTGTGAGACCACCTAGTCATGGTGAGGTCGGACCGAGTGGTGCTGGGCCTGTCCGAGTTAAGATGAGGCTACTAAGAGGTCAGGTGGATAAGTTGATTGAAGGTAGCAGAGATGATGCAGAGGTGACACAGAAGATCATTGATCTTTATTTGCAGCAGAGTTCTGGTCAAATTCTACAGCAGGACAAATGAGGTAATTCTTTTCGTAGTTCTTTTTTTTTTTTTCTTTTTTCTTTCTTTTTCTGAATATATATGTGTGTATATATTCTTAAAATTCTATAGTCTATCTGCTAGTCTGCACACTTTGCTTACATATTGGAGCCTTATTGTGTGGTTGAATTTGCAGTTTTAAGTAACCCCTAAAACTAAAGCCATATGGTAGTTGGCCCAGTATGATTATATCAAGTGGATTCACCTCACCAATTTTAATTTTAAGTATATTGATTTGTGCAGGTTATATTGAATAAGATTAGATACTCCCTCTTATCTCCAATAAAATATCCTTCTTTCTTTGCTATAAATTGCGCCCTCTTCGCGTGACAGCTGTCGCAATTAACTTGTCAATTAGGAATACGCTTTACTAATTTGTACATTACTTGTACCATAATTCAGTACGTTAAAAAAAATATATTAGTTGAACACACTTTCCTTTCTTAGGACACACCCTACTCAACAACATAACTAAATTAAACAGAACAAAAAACAAAAAGAGAGTTAGAACATAATCAAGAAGGTACAGCCTTTCACTCTTTAATCTTTACGCTTTGACGATAGGCACCACCTTACCACCACCATCACCACCCTTAGAAGGAGGTGCTTCCGGCAACGGATTCCCTTCTGAATCATACAAAATCCGGCCTGAAAAATCCACTGGCCGGCACTTTTCTCCCATGATGATCGTTCTCCTCCACACCGCTTCTTCATCACCACCGCCATTTTTGCCGTCTTCTTCATGAACTTTCCTCCAAGAAACCATCTTAGCCATCAAAAGAGCCTTACTACTTAGACCACTCCCCAACTTCTTCCTCTCTCCCAACTGGACCGTGCTCGTTTCTCTCTTGGCTCGTTTATGCGTAGCACACAGAAACGTTACGATCGATAACACGCATACGATTCCGATGAAAGCTATGAAAGAAGAGGCTGCAGGTAGATGTAATAACAATGTTAAGGAATGTTTTTTCATGGGGACATTTGAAAGAAACCTTGCCATGGCTAGCTAAGGGAGAGAAGAGAAGAGAACAAATTATATAGCTAATATTTTGTAGAGATATATAAGATGATATGCAAGTATTTAACAAGCAAAGGGATTTCAAATGGTGTAATTAATGGTGGAAATACATTCGGATTATTGGAATATTTGTAGGTCTAATGGCTTGGATTGTACGGCGGACTAAGGCCATTCAAGTGAACAGTCATTGTAGTGCTTTTTGGGTAATTTACTTTTAAGCCCTCTTTGGGTTGTGGAGGAGAAAAAGAGGGATAAGGATTTGATGGTAAATTAAAGTTCATTGACGTTGACTGCGCTGAGTGCGGGGTCAAGTGGGGTTTATCGTGTCTTACTGGGCAGTTGACTTGACTCGTTAACTTTACTATTGAAGTCCCAAATCTAGGAATGGCAACGGGCGGATACGGAGCAGGTTTGCTCATATCCAAACCCGCCCCTTAACGAACACTTCTGTTACCAAACCCGCCCGCCCCGTATGATGTTGAACCCGTTCCGTCCCGTATTCCATAAAAGCATAATTTTATGGATGAAATTAACATCATAAATTAACATTAGAAAATGAGAAAGACGTTCTATATGCTGCAAGTAGAGATGAAACTAAAATCATCAATAACCACGCAAAATATAAAGGAGTGTATTGGGACATTACAGTAAATAGAAGCATGCTTTAGTATATGGGGCGGGGCAGGGCGGTGACCCGCGGGTTGGGGTGTGTTACCAAACCCGCCCTGTAACCCGTCGGATTATGAAAAATGGTTACCGAATCCTCCCCGTTGCAGAGCGGACTGTCCCGAATACGGAGCGGTTTCGGACAAATTTCCATCCCTACCCAAACCTACTGATTACTTCCTTAATTTTTTTTTTTTCAAACATCAGACTTGTGAACTCGCTATTTTAGAAATAGAGAGTGAAGCCAAAACATTGGGAAGCATATCTCGGAAATCTTTTGTTCTTGTTTTTTCTACCAACACATTTTGTGTATTTATGATAGCCTGTACAAAAAATTAGACAAATATTGTATGAGTAGTTTCATATAACCGATTAAAGATTTACAAAATTAAGCACTAAAATTCGAAGCTAGTACATTGATTAGAACTTCTAAACACAAGCGCTGCCACCAAGAATGATTTGGAAAAGCAAATGCGAGAAATAATTCATATCTTTTGAATGGCCCCCCCTTTATTCCCCTGTCAAACTATCCCAATTCCAAGCATGCATCCGCTAAGCAAAAAAAATAATATATACTTATAAATAAGAGTTAATTGCAATTTAGACCCTAAAGTATGTTACCACTCTTCCAATCGAGTCCTGACTGTCTTTTTTCATTAATGATGACCTTGGGGTAATTCATTTTCGTCAGTTAGGGCCTTTTTGACGGAATCTGTTAAAAATCTTGTTAAATCAACAGGTGCCAAGCACGTGATTAACAGATTGACTAATTTGAATTGCGATTAAGTTTGAAGGGGTTATAAATGACATCTTCATAAAACAAGGGATGGGAAAAAAAAACTATATCCCACCTTCTTCCTCCTCCGTCACACACACACACACACACACACACACACTCGCACACACACACACACACACACACACTCATGAGGTTGAGCAAGACTCAGACTTCTTTTCTCCATTAAACTCAATAAGAATGAAATATCTTCGTCATTCCCAGAAGCAAAGAAGATGAAATGGGCTTCTTCAATAAAATCAAAATCAAAACATAAAATCAAAACCAAAATTTTGAATGGATTTATTCGACAAAACTTTTCAAGAAACTCAAATCTTGTGTACTTCTAACTGGGCGAATCGAAACCCATCTTCGAAACCCAAATTGTGAGGAGTGCACATCTGAAAGGGTCGTACTCGGATCTGCAAAATTCATAAAACATGAAGAAAACATGCTCAAAGATTCGTCAATGGTTGGGAGAGAGAAGGGGGAAAGGTTCCAGTCAATGGTTGTCAGTGGTTGAAGACGGGGACGGCGGCGACAACGTGGTTAGCGACAGTGACGATGACGACCGGCAACGATGGCGACGGAAAATAATGAACATATCTGGAAGATGAGAGGGTGGGAAGGAAGGAATGGGGAGATAGATCTGTGTGGGCGGGAGGGAAGAGAATTGGTGAGTTAAAGAGAGGAAGGGCGGGGCAGGAAGAGCCAGTGTCCGCCGGAGATTGCCGGTGATTCTTCTAATATAGAGAGAATAGGGGAGAGAGTGTGCGTGCGTGTGTGTGTGTGTGTGACGAGAGGAAGATGAAGTAGGATATAATTTTTTTCCACCCCTCCTTTTTCAAAATATGTCATTTACAACCCCTTCAAACTTAATAGCAATTCAAACAACCAAATTCAGTTAGTCACGTGCCAAACACATGCTTTTTAACTGAGTTTTTAACGAATTCCGTTAAAAAGACCTTAACTGGCGAGTATTTTTCACATCAAGGTCTGATCTGATGAAAAAAGACAGTCAGGGCTCGATTGGAAAGGTGGTAACATACTTCAGGGTCTAAATTTCAATTAACCCTATAAATAAAAACTAAACAATTTCATAGACCAATTGAAAAAAAATACAAGGTAGACAAAAATTAGTTGTGTTTTGTGATCTAATTCTTTTAGTGCTTTTGTAAGTGCCATCTCAATGCTTCAAAAACGACAGTGATTTGCTCGTACCCAAATTCTCAACTAAGTTCCCAAATTCTCAATCAATTGCTCATATTTGACTTTCCCAAACTTAAAAAGGGTTAATTGCAGTTTAGGGCCTGAACTCAGCATAGTGTTCCCCAAAGAGGGCTCCAACAAATTATTTCTTCAGACCAGGGCTCAATACGTCTTTTTTTCATCAATATGTGGCTTTTTGACGGAAATCGTTAGAAATCTTGTTAAGTACCCATGTGCCGTGCACGTGATGGATGGAATGGTTAGATTGAAGTTCGTAATACTTTATAAGGGTTTTAATGAAAATTCATATATATAAAGGGTTGAGAATTGTTTTTTCAGCAAATAAATCTTAATATTAATATTATTAGTAATTAATCAAACTATAAGTAAATTACAGTAAATACTTATTTAATAATTATTAAAATAAATATTGGCATTAATTATTATATTGATATATACTTTTAAATTTTAAATTTAAATGGATAAATAAATGAATTGTTTTTTTAACATTGAAAAATGAATCTTTATCATTTATAAAATCCTTTTATTCTTTCAAAAAATCATGTTAATTATTTCAAAAATAAAATTTTTATAAGAAGATTAATAAAGTAATATTTTTTTGTGAAAAATTAATATTAAATTCAATTTCACGGATATTATACATTATAAAATTATACTCCGCATATAATTTTTATGCACTTTGTAACATATTAAGATTATTAAAAATATAGTATTCTACAAAAATAAATAAAAATATTTTATAAACAATTTAGTTAGTAAAGAAATATTTTTAAACAAATTACACTAGTTCCAGCCACCAAAAAAAAATAAATAAATAAATAAATAAAAAAGAAACTTTCACCTAAATCAAAGGTACAACAACTTTGAAAAAAATAGTACAACATCTTTATGCACACTTTACATCATTAAAATAGCATGAATTTAATTTTTATTACTCTTCTTCCCCATGTCCGGCCACTTTCTCCGGCCACAATCATCACCACCTTCCTTCCTTTACTCTATCCAACCACCTACTCTGCTCTCCCTTCCAAATCTGAATTCCTTGGTTACCCTCCCACTTCTCAACCCAAATTCAACAACAAGAGTGACTAACCCACCGAATCCCACCCCAACTCTTCTCCTGCATCCCTCCTTTAACAGCAACACCAGCTCTTCCTTCCCATGCTGCTCACCCCAGAAATCCTTCCCGCTCCGTTTGCCATACACGTCGTGTCTTTCAAAGGTCGGCTCCTCAACAAGAACGACCAAACTCCTTCTCTCTCTTCATCGGTCTGGGTCAGTCCGCCCACTCCATTCCAATTTGGGTCTGATTTTGCTCAAATTTAGGGAGTGATTGGACGGCGGTGGTGGCGGTCGGGCGACGGAGGAGGTTCTGGTTTGCGGCATGATGTGGAGGTGGGTGAAGTGGGGTTGATTTCAGGGCTGTTTATGGGAGAGGGAGATTTATTTTTTCCACCATTCCCCTCTATTTTTGATATTTACATTCAACCCTTTAAAATTAACATTTATTTCAAATAAATCCATTCCATACATCACGTGCACGGCACATGGGTACTTAACAAGATTTCTAACGATTTCCGTAAAAAAGCCCTAGATTGATGAAGAAAAGACGTATTGAGCCCTGGTCTGCAGAAAAAAATTGTTGGAGCCCTCCTTGGGGAACACTATGCTGAGTTCAGGCCCTAAACTGCAATTAACCCACTTAAAAATTAAGCTTTAATTTTGGGCTTTAATTTCATATTAGAAATTTCAGTTTAGGACTTTAATTTTATATTTGAAATTTCAATTTAGGGCTTCAGATTAAAATTTCTAACCTAAAATTGAAACCCTAATTTCAAGTCCTAATTCTGACTTTGGAAAAAGGTTGAATTTGGGGAAAAATGATGAAATTCAAATCATGAAAAACATAAAGTGTTTACCTTCACGACCTTAGCAAGAAAGAGGCTCGCGTGTGTCCAATGGCGCTGGCGGGGGTTGATGCTGTGCGATGGCGTTTTGGGTGAAACGAAGCTGGCGATGGCGAGGATGAGAGAATAAAGCGGCGACAGCTAGTTATTTGACGGGTTGTTTTGCCGAGGGAGTGAGCGGAGAGGAAAAGGTGAGAATCCTATAATGCTACATCCAGGCGTGGACCTAAAAATATGGGGCCCCAAAAATTTGGGGGCCCTGTGCTGATAGACTGAATGTACTTGTGGATCACCAGGCCTGATGATAGCCATATAAGCAAGTAATATAAGAAAAATCTATTTTTTTTCTTGCCAATCGAGGAAAGTAGATTATTTAGATTTTAAACTGTTCATTTTTACTTTTAAAATGAGTGTCGTTCATAACGGCAGATCACAATCTAGTAAATAGGAAAATTTAATCGACATGCTAATAGTTTTAATAGCAAAACTTAAAGTTCTAACTCGTCTCGAGTTTTTGAATCAAAACGTGAATTGACACATTGGAGGTAAAAGTAAACCACAAAAACTCAAGGTTTGTGAAGTTGGTTAGTGGGGGCAAAATGGTCAGATTATGAAAATGTTGTTGTTATACTAGGCTGACCCTCATTGCTTTGCTTGGTTTGGGCAGGAAGAAATAAAATGGACATACATAGAAATATATACACATGTATGCTTCTAAGCAAAGTTGACTATGCATATGGCCCGACCAAAGCCATCACAACTAAACTATTCATAAAATATACTAATATAATCACACGGCGTTATGTTCGCCGTTACGTACTCAATCTCTCTTAGGTTTGTCAAGTACCCCGAATGCGCATTATAACAGATGCAATAGTATGATAAAAAAGACAGAAACTTGTACTCCCAAGTGACTAAGGAATTTTAAGAATTTGAAAATATGATTGCAATATAATGATGATTTGGATCTTGAGCAATCCACATGTGCTATAACAGTTAAGTATTGTTGGGTTTTGAGGGGGTCATGTGTAGCGGAAACAACATATTAAATAAAACCCAAGAGCCATGGATCCGCTCATGTTAATTAGAGTAAATACAAGATGCATGAATACTAACCCAACGAGTCCGAACCATTCAGAACCCGTAAGTCATAAGCGGACTCTAGCAAGCCATTATGACAACCCAAATAGTATAACTTTGAAAGTCCAAAGTTTTCCTCAATAGAACATATCACAATCCCTTTGTCACACAATATCATATTGAACACAAGCCACGGTCTAAGTCAACTTACGTGTCCAATGCTTTCTCGATCCCGAGTAGATTGATATGAGCAAATGACATTGAACACATCAATTCATTTGGGTATGACCATACACTATCATCAATCTCACTCTCGAGTGGCCCGACAGATATCTCCATTGAGAGGGACAAATCTCATCTTGACTTATCATTCTTCCCTATAAGAATCCAATCATACCAATCGTAGCCTTTATAACTACCTAGTTAAGGGTAGCGTTTGAGTATGTTAAACACAATGTTCGTCAAGTGGAATACCATGATAATCTTAGGTCTAAGGATTCAAACGGTATGACTATTATGAGATTTAACTATGACATTTTGAACATGACATAAATCTAATAATGGGTCTATCCAGTATTTATTCTCCAACAAGTACCCAAGTTTAATCCGCGTCATATGCACATAATCAACATATAATTATCCTTTGTTATCATCATTTGGTATTTTGCATATTTTGACATGTCCCATCTTTAACGATTTCTCGAATAAAATAGAAATGTCTGAATATGTGTTTAGATAAGATATTAGTTGTCTTGTGCAATAACGATTATTGTCACAATGAAGGTCCATTAAATTAGTGACAATAGAAACAATTTTTAGTTTACTAATTAGTCTCTTAATCCAAACAACTTTCTAAGTTGCAGCTAATGCTACTAGATACTCAACCCTTTTGTAGAATAGTCATAGTGTATTTAGAACTCTTCTAACACCATTATTCAACCTAAACACGTATTTACACTATTATTCAACCTAAACACGTATTTACACTGCAATATTTATCTTTATAAATCGACAAATGATTTTCTAAAAAAAAAAAGGAGAAAAAACAGAGAATGGACAAGGCCAAATGATCACTTTGGAAGACAAATTATTAGTCCACATTCGCATATAAAAAGTAGAAATGACTTAGAAGTAGAACATAGTTACATAGCATATAAAAAGCCACATTACATTTACAGCGTAGTAGTACATTTTTGTCCTGGTCATCGTACTTAGTTAAACGGTGGACAAAAAAAAAAAAAAAACACAAAACAAGAACAAACTGATAAATAAAGCTGAAAATTCATGATTACTAGTAGTACATTACATTGATATGTTTAGTAGTGTAGGAGAAGAGATGGAATGGGAATGATTCAAATGGGAATGGCTCTGTTGACGGCGGGATAAACGACGGTTGCAGGATGAGCCATAATACGCCTTCCTTTCATGTGCCTAAAAAGGTAAACCACCGCCCCTACCGGCCACTCCACCACCGCCGCCGCCGCGAATGCAAAGAAACCAAGTGTCGGACCCACCACCTTGCACCTGCATGGGTTGCTTCCTGTTCCACACTGCACACAGATTGGAAATCCTCCCGCCATAATTTCTCTTCTTAATTTTATTATCGATGGAGATTACAACAAAGACGAAGGGTTTTGAGTGAGTTTATGATTGATTTGATTGAGGATGGGTAGAGGGTTTTATAGTGAAGCCGGGTCTTTTACTCTGTTTCTACGTGTCGGCTTCTCACTGCAATAGGTGTTACACGTGTTGGATGTAGGCTGACATATGACACATGTTGCTTCTCCATTGATTCACACCCTCAGTTTTATATTGCCTTCTCTACTTGTGAGTCATTCCTCCCAAATTCAGCTAGTTTTGGATTCTTAATTTATTTTTTTTTTGGAACGTGAGTAGCACAAAATAAGATTTTAAAATATTGTTAAAAAAAATGAGTTGATAATATTTTATTGGTTGCATCGATAACGGATCCGTCATATTCTAATTAAAAACGCCAATAAATTTATACACTTAAAAATTTTGTGAGTAATTTTTTATGTCTTTTTTATCCCCTAGTATTATTCCTTACATTTCCCATTAGTCACTTGCATTATTTGAAGCCTGTACTGTCTGAGTGACACATTTATGCACTTGCGATGAAGTTAAGGTGGAAATTATCCCTCCGTCCGATAATAAAATATTCATTTGTATTTTGCACGGGTATTAAGAAAAAATATTGAATACTCCCTCCGTCCCATTTTAAAGGGGGAAAAATACAGAATATGCCCCTGAACATAGCGATTGGATGTAGATATGCCCCTAATGTCGTTTACTGGCACATTTGCCCCTCAACTCAATGAAAAATAGGGCAAATTTGACCTCCGTTAATTTTTTCATCCAAAATTTAACGATTACAGGCCTAAATTGAATTAAACAACTTCAAAATGGATAAATTGTGAACTACTCCCTCTGTCTCAAAATACTTGTAGTTCTAGCAGTTTACACACATATTAAGAAAAGCAATCAATACATATCAAATAGACCAAGTTACCCTTTGAATAGTTCAACTACCTAGACAATTAAATGTTTTTACAGTCACAACTACCTGTAATAAATAAGGGTAGTTTAGAGAAAGTGTGCAAATGTTTTATTGGAAACTGCAAAATTGCAAGTATTTTGGGACAAAATATTCATCCTAGAACTGCAAGTATTTTGGGACGGCAGGAGTATCAAATTATATATACTAAAGAATATTAATTATAGAATTGATAGTATGTCATATATCTTATTTTTTTTTAATAATTGATATTTAATTAATAACAATATATTGAGAAGCTAATTTTTCTAAATTATAAAAAGTCACATACTCTTAATTTAATTTTAGAAATATCTTAATTTTGTAATATTAATCATGACTATCGCCTATTAATAAAAAACATGACCAAAAACTATAAGAGCAAGAGCAAGGATTTGGTAAGAACGGGGATAAATCACCGCTACACCACCGCTTCATCTACCACAACCCGCCATCATAACCATAAGTTTATTTTGATAAGTATTTGTTGCAATACGGATCATATAATAACATACTAAATTTTGAAAATAATTAAAATAAAATAAATAAGTTCAAACTCAAAACTATCTCTAAATTAATCTTTATCATTCTCCTTCATTTATTAACATCATTTATTAAGTTTAACTATAAATAAATAAGTAAGTTTAAATGATATTCTCATCCAAATGAATATTTATTTATTTTTATATTAAATACATCTTAAAATGAATTTCCAACTTTTAAGTTTTTTCTTAAGTTAGTTTTCTACCATTTTATTTTTATATTTTTATTTACATTAAAAAAAACAAAATATAAAGCGCTTAGCAAGAATATCATATATGTTGACTATAAGATTTTATTAAATTTGTAAATAAAAATTTATGTTGGAATTGTCAGTATGTCATAAATAGAACTTCACTAAAATATTCTTTTTCTTTTTTTTTTTCCTAATTCTCATATTAAGTTTTTTTATTCAAGTAATTTATTATTTAATAAACATATTTCAGTATAATATAGTTTAATAATTCACAATTTATCCATTTTCAAGTTTTTTAATTTGATTTAGGTCCTATTGTCGTTAAATTTTGGATAAAAGTTAAATTCTGGATGAAAAAACTAACGGAGGCCAAATCTGCCATTTTTCTCATTGAGTTGAGGGGCAAATGTGCCAATAAACGACGTTAGGGGCATATATGCATCCAATCGCTAAGTTCAGGGGCATATTTATGTATTTTCCCCATTTTAAGGGTCAAAAACTTTTTGGGTTCAAGAATTAAGAAAGTGTACTTTATACTACTAAAATATTGTGAGTGGAGTAAAATTAGTGGGGATTAGAGGATTTGAATCAATCTTAAGCACCCTGGTAGTTTTGGAGGCAAAGCTAAATACAAACAGTACTTTCCTTACATTCACTTACAATCTCAGTTAATAATCTGATTACACGCTTAAAAACGAAAATTCAAACTCCCTCCAAATTTCTTACAAAAGCCCAAAATGAAAATTTAAACTCCCTCCAAATCACTTACAAAAGCTTACTATAAATACAGGATCTATTCATACTTGGGTAAATATAAAGTCACAAAAAAGTGCCACAAAATTTGGTCTACAAAATGAGGTGTCAATATTTTATTGGTGTTTTTAATTAGAGTGTGCCGGGTCCACTATCAATGTAACCAATAAAATATTGCCACTTCATTTTGTATCCATCATTTTGTGAACTTCTTTTGTGCCCCTAGCATTGCCCTTCATACTTACTAAGAGTTAATTAGTTCCTTCTTCACAAACTTACAAAACACAACACTACAAAATGAGAACTACTAATCAGTTAGGAGAGGAGAGGAATTTGCTTGCCCAGTTTTTGTCCAAGTCAAATGATGGACAAAAGCTTCAAAAAGGGAGAGCATCTGAGGCAACTACAAAGTTTGGAATATCATTGAAGTCAGTTTATAAAGCTTGGGCTTTGGTGAAGCAGCTCCAATCTCAAGGTAAACATGTTATTTTAACCTCAAAGAAAATTGGTGTTCATAAATAAAAAAGAATCATACTTGATGTAGAGAAAATGAAAGCAGTACAGTTTCATAAAAGAAACACAACTAGGAGTCTAGGAGTAGCATTGGGAGTGAGTAAAAGCACAATAGGGAGATGGAAAAAATATGGTGTGATCAGAGCCCACTCAAATGCAATAAAGCCTGCATTAACTCTAGCAAATTAGATTTCTAAGTTGAAATTTAATGTTGCTGCAATAAAATTTGATTCACAGCAAGGTACAACAAAGTTTAAGCTAATGACCCATGTTATCCATATTGATGAAAAATGGTTTTACATGACCAAATGCAATGAAAGATAATACATTTGCCCTGATGAGGATGACCCCTATAAAGCGTGTCAATCAAAAAGATTCATTACAAAAGTGATGTTTTTATGTGCCGTGAGTAGACCAATCTACGCAGAAAATGGTGAATTAATTTTTGATGGAAAAGTGGTAATGTGGCCATTTACCAAAGTAGAAGAAGCAAAGAGGAATAGTCGACATAGAGCGTTCAGTCGTTGATGAGCTCGCAACAAGCTTATCAGTCCGCTCATTCATGTCTTTCTCGAAAGCAGCATAAGAAGTCGGGGAAGCGCATCTGTCAGACACCGGCAGCTCCTCCTCGTAAACCTCTAAATTAGTCTCCTCAACAACGGTCTCTCCGGCACCGGAAAAGAGAGTTTCCGGCACGCCCGTCGCCTCCAGTGACCAATCATAAGAGGAAAACTCTAGTGATGGCGACGGCGGCGGATAATTGCCGGGAAAGAACCCAAAGTCCAGATTCGAGTTGATTTCGCCGACTGGTAAGGGAGAATCGACCAAATCGGCTCTTTGGGGTGAAGGAGACGATGGTTTGATGGATATAGGAAGTGGATTTAGAGGCGGCGGCTCCATGGTTGAGAGATGAAGAACAGAGATAATTAGGGTTCGTGACTGAATGAGGATAGAGAGGGGAGCGACGTGTTTGTTAGTGGGGTGGGTGGGTTTGATAGATGGGTTGGTTTAGAAATTAAAAGTTGGGTTGGATTATGTTTTATTTTGGGTTTGGATTAGGTTAGGATAATGGGCTGGGTTTATTAATGTTAATGACTTGGATTATAATTAATTGGGGTGGGGTAGGATGAGTATAATATGAATAAAATATTTCCATTTATGGATTTTGAATCTTAAGTTGGGACGCCCAAAATGAAAATTTTTTACCCTTAAAATGGGACGGAGGGAGTATATAGATATTGTGAGTGGATAGTTGTTGTGAGTGAAAGGAGAGAGAAAGTGGAGAAAATCTTTTTCTTTTTAAGTAAATGATACTTTCTTATGGAATACTCAACTCAAAGTGACAAAATGTGTACTTTGTTATGAGACAGAGGTAGTATACAATCACTAAAATTGTGATCTCATTTCCTTGCAAATGAATCTCGCTCGTTTACTAAAGAGCTTTAGATCAAACAGTATCTAGTGTTAGCTTTTCATGTGGGAGGTCATGATTTATTTCGAATCCCGTTGGAGAGATTTTTGTTAGAATATTTATAGGCACATTTGTATTTTTATGACATTATGAATTAATATTAATAAAAAGAGTCAGTCTTATGGAAAACTTGTTTACACTAAAAGATAAGTAAAATTTGTTTTACATTAAGGAAAGAAAACACATTTTACACTAAAGCAAGTATAAAACAAGTTTTTCTCGAAATTTTCACTAACAAAAAAAAAAGATCTCGATCATTTGAATGTGAGACATGATATGCGTGAAAATCACTAAGCTGATAAAAATGAGAAAGATGGTAGGCGTATCATGAATTGTCTATTTTAGATATCACTTCAATTTCAATCCATCTTTTGTTGGACTAACGACTTTGAAATATCTACGCGCGAGAGAGTCCCCATAATTTGCCAAGTATATATACGTTCATGGGCTTAAAGGGACCGGACATTTAAAGGAAATATTATAGCAATCCACAAAACAGAAATTGTGGCTAAGTATGGAATATAGATGGCCAAACAGGCCCAAACCCGCCACTGTGTCACGGACTGTGCTTATGTGGCAAATCAAATGGACTAAATTGTTTGTTTTGATTTGAGCATCCATAGTCATAAATAGGGATGGCAACGGGTCGGGTTCGGATCAGATCAGAGCCGATTCGAATCCGATCCAAATTATGAAACTATGTGACCGAACCCGATCCGATCCGAACTGCCATGTTCCGTGATCCGATCCGATCCGTTGCCCGATCGCTACTCCGACCTGAGACCCGATCCGAACCGCCCTTCCTTCCCAGCAACAGCAACAGACTCTCAAGAACAAAAAAAAAAAAAAAAAAAACACACACACACACACACACACACACACACACACAGAGCAATCTTTACTAACTTAAAACAGCAATTAAATCCAAATCCAGGAATTGAATCAAACACCATGAATCAAACAGCAACCTAAAAGAAAAATGATAAACCACTCATTTCAAAGAATCAAAGCAACTAAATCCAAATCCAGTAATTTACCTTGGTAGAGCAGATGATGCCGGCGAGTAGGCGACATCGAGCGACGGCGAGCGACGGCGATCGACAGCGAGGCTAGGGCATCGTGTATTCGTGTTTCGTCTTTGACAAAGAAACGACGTGTTTTGGTTTTGGTGAGGCCGAGCCCTAATTTTAGTTTATATAGGTAGGGGGAAAATGTAAATGTTGAAACTAAGGGGGGTGATATATAAAAAAAAAGGCAAGCACTAATATTTCGGATCGGGTCGGGTCGGATCGGATCAGGGGGTCTGACCGAATCCGAACCCGCTCGGATCATGAAATTGCATATTGAACCCGAAATTTTCGGATCGGAACACCCTCGGAACGGATCGGGTTCGGACAAATTGCCATCCCTAGTCATAAACCTCATGCCATGTTATGCTACATCAGCACTCAATAAACTACTCCATCTGTCCCAGAAAAATAGTCTCCTTTTGATTTTTTATGGTCAACTTATATGAATTTTGACCAACCATTAGTGTCAATCTAATGATCACAATGAAATTTTAAAAATTGTCATTGCTAAATCACTTAATGATTTGTCAATTACAATTTTTAGAATTTCACTAGAATGAATACATCAACATCAATGTTTGGTCAAAGTTTATTTAAGTTGACCATAAAAAGTCAATATGAGACTATCTTTCTGGGACAAAGGGAGTATAAATCTCTACCAACTTTTTACCCTACAACAATAAACTTCTGTAAAGCTCTATAGCATTCCATTTATATATCTTTTATTCTTTAAATGTATATGTAAAAATTTGCTATTACTACATCCGTCCTAAATTAAAGTATTTTACTTAAAATATTAAATTAAAAAATAATTGGTTAAAAATTATTCAAAAATAAATATTTTTAAAAAAATATCGATGAGTTGCAGCTAAAAAATATAATATACTATTGAACAAAATTAAAAGATTACATTAATGAAAGAGAAAATCTAGTAAAAAACGTGTTTTACCCTAATCTTAGGGTAAAATGTGTTTTTTAAATGAGGCGGTGACATTTTTGTAAATACTGGGAAGTTGCATTTAAAACAGGCGGTGACATTTTTGTAAATACTGGGAAGTATCGTAAGTGCCAGTGTTAGTGTTAGGAAGTGTCAGACATGTTACACTGGCACTTATTAACACTACCACTGACACTTTTTATAACTGCCAGTGGATTTTTTTATAAGTGTCAGTATACATGGTTGACAATTATTAGTACTAACACTGGCACTTATAAAAGTGTCAGGACAATGTATATAGGCGGTGGCATTTTTGTAAATACTGGGAAGTATCGTAAGTGCCAGTGTTAGTGTTAGGAAGTGCCAGGCATGTTACACTGACACTTATTAACACTACCACTGACACTTTTTATAACTGCCAGTGGAAATTTTTATAAGTGCAAGTATACATGGCTGACAATTATTAGTACTAACACTGGCACTTGTAAAAGTGCCAGTGCAGTGTATATAAATGCCAGTCAAGTGACTGGCACTTTGCGATACTAACACTGGCAGCGCTTCGAAAAAACACGTTTTTCCTTAGCTTAAGAAAAACGTGTTTTTTGTAAGACTCGCTCTTAATGAAAAGGAAATTACATAATTATGAATCAAACGGCTAGTTTTCATATAAGCCCGAGTGAAATGAAAATGTTGATACAAACTGCTATAATTAAAAAATTGTTTGAGAAAAATACAAATTAGTATTACTACTTTCATCTCAAAATAAAAGTCCATATTTAAGACTATATAAATATAATTTTTTTTAAAAAAGTTAAGATTTTAATTAAAATATTTATATATAATTAACATTTATTTTGAGACGGAAGACCATAACTTTCATTTATTCAAGATATTTTTGAAACAAAGCAATTCAAATAAACAAAGTTTACTTATTAAAAAGGGATTTTTACCAATAAGTCCCTTATAGGAGATGGAATTTACCAATAAAAACAGACATTTTCTTATTCTACCTTAGGGTCCCTAAGTTGAAATGAAAACTCCCATAAAGTCCTTACTATAATTTAAATGACAACATTACACCTGTAACCCTAAACAAAACACGTCTGCTCCCCCCCCCCCCCTTTTATACGAATCATATGCCTCTCTCTACTTTCTTGCTCCACCTTCTCCATCTCACCTCCGGCAACGACTTCCATCGGCGCCTCCGACCACAACGTGCTTCTTGAAAAACGTGTTCCCTCGCCCAATTTTATTGTGAATCTCCTAATTTTTCTTTCGACTTCCACCGGCGCCTCCGCCACGACTTCCATCGGCGCCTCCGGCCACAACGTGCTTCTTGATAAACGTGTTTCCTCGCCCAATTTTACTGTGAATCTCCTAATTTTTCTTTCTTCGTCGTTCATCTCTTGCTTCACGAAATTCTGGCCATAAATATAATCCCCAAATTGTACTCAGGAGGAGGGTGATCTCAGAAAGTCTAATAGAGGGGAGAGAGATAACGAGGACTCTATGCTTGCTTCGATGGTGTTGGGTTTCGTAGTAACATGCGCAGCAGAAAATAGCATTTAAAATTTTATGAAACCCAAAGCCCATAGATCCATTCATATGATTAAATCAAATACAACAATATGAATACTAGAAAAACTAACCCTTGATGACTTTGAATTTGGTCTTTGATCTTGGTGGAGAAATTGAAGCTTTAATCACGGACAAGTAAGAACACGAACTTTGAAGATGATAAGCTTCACCCTCTAGCGGTATCCACACCTTGAACGAATATCAAGAACACTTGATCTTGGTTGCTAGACCAAAATTGTGAAACACGTTTTCTCAATCAATATGAACTATATTGAATATTAGTACATGTATTATTTTGTTCTTCAATCTAGGATGTCTTAGAACAAAATAAAACTCTCTCAAACTCTTTGGAGACTTGCACAAAAGCTATGATATTGTTCTGGCCAGAATTTGGCTGTTTATATACAAGTTAGACATATTCCAAATAGGAAACTTGTGTCTAAACTCGTCCAAAATTCTTTTCCAAATCAAATTAGGAAACCAGTCCCGACATGGTGTGCGGCCGCCCAAAACACTTGTGCGGTCGCACATCTATCTGGAAGGTTTCTGGTACTTTTTGAGCAAAGCTGTGCGGCCGCCCAAACCCTTTTGTGCGGTCGCACACCTTCCCCAGATTTCTTTAATTTCCAATATAGTCCTTATTTCATATTCGTTCTATTGTGTGTGACCCTCTAGGATTACACTAAGTTGGCAATGGGTTCAAACATGAAACCATAAGATATGATTAGGTTCTAGCAAACCGTCATACCTACCCAAATAGCATAACTAGATACAAGCTCGCATTCCTTTAGAACATGTCACAATCCCTTTGTCCACGATGTCATTGAACACAAGTCATGGTCAACAAGTCAACTTGTTTTGTTCAATAATTTCTCGATTCCGAATATGTTGATAATACAAATGACATTGATCTAATCAATTCATTTGAGTCCGGCCGAACATTTTCATCAACATCATTCCTGCGAGAGGCCTAAGCTTGACATCTCTCCGAAGAGGGACAAATCCATTTAGCTTATTACTCTTCCCTACGTGAATCCGATTATGCCAATCATACCCTTTATAACTACCCGGTTAAAGGTAGCGTTTGAATATGTCAAACATAATGTTCATCAAGTGAAAGACTATAATAACTTCATGTCTAAGGATTCGAATGACATAACTAATATAAGATATATGTATGACATAGACCATGACATAAATCTCATACAGCGGGCCATGTCCAGTACCTTGTTCCAAACAAGCACCCATAAATCTAACATGATCATCTCATGATCATTTAGCCTTTATACTAGTGCTTAACAAGTACTAGGGACGGATATTATTATAAGTAAACATGAACAACAATAATAATAAAAACATCTCTTTATTGATATGAAATAAATGATAACAATTACAACGTTTATTAAACGTGCCTAGGGCACCACTACCAACAGATGGAAGTTTTGAATAGAGTAAAGATCAACGTGGCACCTACAACTCTGGTATCGACTTTGAATTACTTACATATTTCAGTGAATTGAGTTTGGGTTATGGTAAAATTAGGTTTTGTTTTCTGTAGATTTCGTTTAATAGATGAACTTTCATCTAGATCTCTTCAAATTTGGGGATATTTTTGCTGCTAGAATTGAGAAATGCTTTTATCAGTTTTTACAATTAAAAATAATATTTGTTACATAATTGGGTTTTTTTGTTATATATTTTTCCGTCCCAAAATGAATGTTTAAAAAATTTATTTTTTTTTTAACTTTAAATAACTGATAAATGAAATTCTCAACATTGACAAGTGAGATATAAGTGATAAATTTGAATTTCAAATAAATAAATAAATATATAAGTGATAAATTGAGTTCTCGCTGTTTAAAATATATATGACAATACATTTACTAACTAAATATTTAACTTTAAACAACCGATAAATTTATTTATCAATTGTTTAAAGAGCATATAATGTCACACAACTATTATCGTGAAATCAGACAACCATGAAATCAATTTATCTTTAATCAATTTATCAGTTGAGAAATGATTTTACAAGTGAAAAATGAAAAAATGACACAACTGTGAAATGAATGTCTCAGTTGAGAAATGCATGTGAAATGATACAGCTGTGAAATGAATGTCACATTTATTAAACTCAAATTCATGTGTGAACGACTGTGAAATGAATGTTCCAGTTATTGTATTCAATTTATGTGTGAACAACTGTGAAATGCATGTCTCAGTTTTGTTACTCAATTATGAACAAATTGAGTATCAAAAATGATAAATTGATTTATCATTTTTCAAAAGACATATAGCATCACACAACTGTTAAATCACACAACTGTGAAATCACATTCACAGTTGAGAAATGATTTTACAAGTGAAAAATGAAAAAAATCACACAACTGTGAAATCAATTGAGAATGAAAAATGAATTTCTCATAATTTTACAAGTGAAAATTATTGAAATTTTTATTTCAAAAATTTAAATTATGTATTGAGTGTACTTGTTTTATTCGTCTTGATGATACGATTAAAACGGTGGTTTCAGATTATATTTTTGATTCTTAAATTTTGAGATATTGCATTTCATAATTTTGGGTGGGAAAAAAATAGAAGAGAGAGAAAGAGGCTGAGGGAGAGTTAGGGAGAGAGAGAAAACGCATATCCTATATGCGCTTAGCGATGGCTACATAGCGCGCGCGTCAGGGAGGAAGCGAGGGGAAGTTTGGTCCAGTGAAAAATCCAGGGACTTATTGGTGAGTTTCCAAAACGTCTGTCCTTATTGGTCGTTTTCATTTGGGTGAGGGACTTATTGGTCAAAGCCTCTATTAAAAAAGAAAAAAAGGACACACGGTGTCAGGGAGGGAATAGAGCGGAGCATTTTCATCAACTGGTCTATCCCATATTCCTCCTTTGCTCCTACGTGGCCATGCTTTGGTAGACATGCCCGGTTCATGTGAACCGCCGGTTCCCGGTTCATGAACCGCCGGTTTACGGTTCACAATATGGATGAACCTTATAAAACCGCCTATACCCGGTTCACGGTTCATACGGTTCGCTTTTTATTATAATTTTATTTATTTTTAAATTATTTTTAAATCATTTTTAATTGTTTTTAAAATATTTAACGGAAAAATAGATGAAAGTTATAAGAAATTGATTGTGTTCACCCCATTTCAAGGAAAATTAGTTGTTTTGTTAAAAAATATTAACAAAAAAGTGGATGAAAGTCATAAAAAGATTAACAAAATGGATGAAAGTTATAAGGAAAATGTTAAAAATCTCAAGGTTAATGTTTCACGGTTCGCCGGTTCATGAACCGCCGGTTTCGAGCCTATGAACCTTATAAAACTGTGAATCGCCGGTTCACGGTTCACCCCGGTTCACGATTTATACGGTTCACGGTTTTTAACGATTTTTCACGGTTCATGAACTTCCGGTTTGCCGGTTCATATGAACCTTTTGGGCATGTCTATGCCTTGGTGGAATAGACCTTTCGTATAAACCTCTCTTTTTCACCGATAATGTTGCCCTTAGTGCGTGGTTTTTATTTAGCATAAGATCAGACTTTCAAGCTCGGCGCAGTAACATATTTAGAGTTCAATAAGAGTGGGTGCACAAATTACACAAAAAAACATGAATGTTGGTAATGGGACTTGCACTCAGAAAAAAAAAATGTCATTAATGACGCGTAAGAATCATTAAAAGACATAAGCTTATCCTTCTCCCTTCGGGATGTCACTAATAGGAATGAACTTGGGGTTTGACCCCCCCACAGTGACGCACGAGTCTTTTAACAGTTAGGTGGTCCCTTTTGAATCTAGTTCTTGGGATCTCCAGTCATCTATTAGTGACATCCCGAAGGGACAAGGATAAGCCTATGGCTTTTAATGACTCTTATGCGTCGAGAAGTCGAGCTAGGTAATACGGGTTACTTTCAAGAAGTCACCTATGTGAGAGAGAAGTAGGGCCACCATTAATGAGATTTAAACTCGAGTCCACAAGGGGAAAAACCGGCGCTATCCTCATCCGCTAGAAATATTTACTTATCGCTAGTGCACTTTCAATGTGGATATTGAAAAAATGCGAATATTTATTTTAAAAAATAAAGTTGAGATTTCACCGGGTGTAAAGTGCATCTGCAACTTATAGGGCAAGATCCGCCCCTGGGCTCGGGCAGTGGCGGACCTCGAAATTTTCTTCAGCGGGTGTACAAATTACACTAAAGTTTCAGATTTAGTGTCTCTTACGCGAGTATAATACAAGACTTTAAATTATATTTATCTTGTACACGAGACGAAAATATAAAACTTTAAGTAATTTTCATTTATTTAAATTTAATTTTCCGAAGTATCAATAAATCAATAACATAGAAAGTGAAACAAAAAGGTAGCTATGATGTATATTTTACTATTAACTATGATAAAGAGTAACAAGAATATAGAGTGATTAATTTATTATTAACTTATGAATCAAACCAATTACCAAAGTAGGTAATAGAAAATATTATGACATACTATATGTTTGATAATGCATAAAAAAAAAGGGTATAATACAAGCTTTAAACAAATTTAGTGGGTCAATTTTAGCAATTGGGCCCAAGTTGGAAGGAAAAAGAAAGCCCATAATTGGATGGGGAGGGAGAAACCATGCCATAAATGCAAGGGAGAAAGGAAGCATTAGGAAGTGAAAATATATGACGAAGTGATTCAAACCCTGCACCTTTGGAATGAAAATGCAGCACCTAACCACTTGTGCCAAGGAGTTCTTATGCTTTGCAGGTGCACAAATAGTATATATACTATATTTTTTTTAAAAAAAACTAACTAAATCTGGAAGTTGAGCAGGTGCACTTGCACCTGCTGTGTATATGGAAGGTCCCCCTGGCTCGGGTCATTACAGATGTTATACCAAACACGGTATAATGGAGGAATATTATGCTTGCTACTATATTCGTACCTAAATGAATATCCAAATTTCACTATAAAATGATCTGAAAATCTATACTTTTCATGCAATTTAGTGGCAAAATTTATATATATTTTTGTAATCCTCTTAAGTCTACATTTAGTTTTGTAAGTATAAAGGGACTAGTAAAAAAATTGATAAAAAAACAATTAAAAATATTTTTTAAAAAAAATTATTTATTTTAAAACAATTAATTTTTAAAAATTAACATTCATCTAGAGCACAGCCAGTAGGAGTACAACCGTTCCGCTTTTCATAAAGAGGTGGTCTCTTGTGAGAACACCTAGATCCGTCTCATAGAAGAGACGGGTCGACCCATGACCCATGGGGCATAGCCTGCCACGTGGCAACCACCCATTGGCCTTTTTTTTTTTTTTTTTTTTTTTTAGTTTTTATATTTTTTCCCGGCTTTTCCGTCGTTTACCAAAAGTAATAGTTACCATAACTTAATGTAATGACTGTACATATAAAGTAACATTGTTCATAAGTAAACGTAACACTTGTTTTACAAAAACAAAAGCTTGTTTTACCCATTTTTTCAAATGTAATACTGACTATAATTACGTGTAACCCAAACAATAACTAAATGTAATTATCATTTATACTGAAATGTAATAGTGCTTTTGCAAAAATGTAAAATATTGTGTATTTTGATTTAATTTTTTGAAAAAAAGCAACATTTGAAAAGTAACAACTCATATACATGAATGTAATTGTTTGCATAAGTAAATGTAACACTTTAATAAAAGAAATTATAACATACTCCCTCCGTCCCATTTCAAGTTTCACTAATTACCCAAATGGATGTCCCGTTAATTGCTTCACCTTTCCTAAAATGGACATCTTTTATTCTTATTTTATTTGGGCTGGCCCACTTATTTATCTCACTAATTACACATCCCTTAATTAAACATACCTAACCCAAAACTAATTATACCCAAACCAAATCTAATCAACCCAACCCAAATAATAAACATTACCCAAAACGCAAACCCTACCTCCCCCTCACTTTCTATACGCCGTTCATTCAGTTCTTCACGAAGAAACCCTAACCTCTCTTTCTCTCTCTATCTCTCGATTTCTTTGGCGACTAAGAAATCCGCCTAAAATTGAGGGTTTCCTCTCCAAATCGATCGCCTTTCTTCATGGATATTCAATTTTCCAACCAATTTCAAGATGAATCGACCATGGTGACTTTCGATGCTTCGTTTGTCGCCGGCGATTCGTCGAACTCGAGTCCCAAGTCCTCTTTTGCTGGCGAATCGGAGGCTGGGTTGGTCTCTGAAGAATCTCGTAATATATTTGGGGATTTGCTGAGTCCAACTCGAGCTACCCTTCCAGTATCTGTCTTTAACGAGCCGGGTTGGTCTATGTGTAAAGAAATTGATGCCATTCGAGTCCTAAATGGTCAAGCTCCGGTGAGCTTTGAGCGAAAAGTCGAAGCACACAAAACTTACATGTTGATGTTGGGTTTGCACACTCCGGCTGTACAAAGATGGCTCAAGGAACAGGTTTATGTACTCTTTCCCTGTCTTTATTCTTCGCTCTGTTCTGTTTGACTACATTGTTGGGAGTTGGATGGAATTTTTGTGTGAAATGATGAGTATGGCTTGTTGACCTAGTTTTCTGATAAGAACATGTATTGCCTTGGTTTGGTGTTTTTTAAGTGCTGAGATTGGTTTGTCCCTATTGTGTGCTGAGATTGGTATTCTGTGCTTATTTGAACTTTGAATTTGCTGATAGGATGTTGTTGCCTTTGTTGGCCCTATTGTGTGCTGATATTGGTATTGTGTCGTTATGTGAAGTTTGAATTGGTGAGATGCATGTGATGAACTTGTGTGCACTATCATTCTATGATGATTCAAGTCTGAGAATGAAATTAGGAAAGTTATGAAACATTGGATGAGATTAGTAATTACAAAGCATTTCTTTACAAAAGTGGGCCTTCAAAAACTACTCTGTGATGAACATTTTCTGAGAGTAGGAATTACAAAAGATTGTCTTTACAAAAGTGGCCCTCCCAAAAACTACTCTATGATGAATCTTTACTGAGAGTAGTAGAAGTTTTCCTACATACCATGACCCAAAGACATGTGCAAAAGTTCCATTTCATGCATCATGCCTTCAAACTTTGCTCCATGGCCAGCTTGTTGTAAATACCTAATGCAACACATGACTAATTCTTTGTTCACTATCAAGTTGGTTGGAAGTTGTCCATTTCTTGCCAATGCGTCTTTTCTCAAATGCTCTAAGTTGTAGTTGTTTGCACCACTCACAGTCATTATTTGTATTAGAGTTGATTGCAAAGATATGAATAACTTGTTGAGTGTGTAATCTGTTAACCTTTCAAATGATTCTTGCACTCCATCGACCAACTGATCCACTATCTCCGCTTGAATGCTTTTTCTCATTGCATCTAATGAGTTGAACCAACCCAAGTCATTGATGTTTGTGTCTGGTGAATTTGCTGGCTGAAATTGCAGTTGTATGTTAAACCCATCCTCACTTGCAGCTGCTCTAAAATCCACATCATTGTTTTTTATATGAGGTGGTGCATTATCCCACTGGATGATGATGTCTTTACTTGAAGTCGAAGGCCATTTTGCCTTGATCGCAGGAAGAACCTGCAATAAAATAATTATGATGTTTAAAAATAACAAATAAGAAACCTTTAAATGTGTAGAAATCTTACTTGGGTTAGGAGCATATGCTTTGTCACTTCCTTGTTTACTGAATCCATTGCAACTGTTATGGGTGTTCCTTTGAGCCTATTTTTGCTGTTTCTCTTTGCTGATTCCTTTTTTGTAAATGGCCACATGCCAATTTTGCCATCAAAAATGCAATTTCCTTGACAATCATAAAGTGGCCTTGTAACAGCACAAAGAAACATCACTTTTGTGATGAATCTTTTGCTTTGACATGTCCTATGTGGCTCTTCCTCACCTTCACAAATGTAATACCTTTCTGCTGTTTTGGTTATGTAGAACCATTTTTCATCTAAGTGTATTACATGATTCATGCATTTGAAAAGTACTTTATCATTTTCTGCATCAAATGATAATGATTCTAGACAAAATATCAACCTTGCTAAACAGTTTGCATAAGTTAATCCTGGTTTGATTGCATTAGTGTGAGCCCTGATCACACCTTGTTTTTTCCATCTCCCAAGTGTAGATCTACTAACTCCCAATGCTTCACTAAGATTTCTAATTGTTTCTCTTTTATGAAATTGAATTGATTTCATTTTCTCTTCATCTAATTTCATTCTTTTAGTTCTTAACACCCCTACTTTCTTTGAACTTAAATTGACAGGTTTACCTTAGTTTTTTTGATCCACCACTGTCCTCCAATATTTAAAGACGGTCCTCCTTGTCACTCCAAATTTTGTCGCAGCCACCGCAATAAATCCTCTAGGAAGCTTCCCTCCCACCATAGCTTCAATCAAAAACTGACCCAACAAGTTCATTTGTTCCTGGGTAAGATTTGGTTTGGCCCGCAAATTACAGTGTGTTTGTGTGGGTGTAGGTGCTGCCATAGCCATGGTGTTTTTGGTTTTTTTGTGAACTCTGGTATTAGGAAGGTTGTGGTGGTTTTTTTGTGAACTCTGGTATTAGGAATGTTGTTCGCAGATGATATTGTGCTGATTGATGAGATAAAAGAAGGTGTTGAAAGTAAATTTGAGTTGTGGAGACGCACTTTGGAATCTCGAGGTTTTAGGTTAAGCAGAAGCAAAACTGAATATATGGAGTGTAAATTTAGCAAAGTTGGAAGCAGAGAGGCAGAAGTGATCACATTCTATGGAAAGATTGTCCAAGCTTCCGAGTTCTTTCGCTATCTTGGATCTATTATCCAAAAAGATGGAGAATTGGATGGAGATGTGGCTCATAGGATTAAAGCAGGTTGGTTGAAGTGGAAGAGTGCCACAGGGTTTCTTTGCGATCGTGGCATGCCAAATAGATTAAAGGGAAAATTTTATCGTACGGCAATTAGGCCTGCACTGCTTTATGGCACTGAATGTTGGGCCGTGAAACAGTGTCATATTCATAAGATGAATGTAGCGGAGATGCGTATGCTACGATGGATGTGTGGGCATACAAGAAAAGATCGATTGAGAAATGAGGTGATCAGGGGTAAAGTAGGAGTTGCGCCCATTGAGGATAAAATGAGGGAGCATCGTCTAAGGTGGTTTGGTCATGTGAAACGGAGACCGAGTGATGCACCGGTTAGGAGGCCTGAAGAGTGGAGAAGTGATAAAATGGCGAGGGGTAGGGGAAGACCCAAGCAAACTTGGATTAAGGTGATTGAAAATGATATGAGTTTACTCGGAGTGGATGAAGATGTGGCGTTGAAGAGGACGGAGTGGAGGGCGAAAATTCATGTGAATGATGGGGGTTGATCGTACTTTTATTATTATTATTTATTTATTTATTTATTTTATTTTATTTTCTCCATCTTTTTCTCTCTTTCTCTCTCTCTCTCTCGCTCTCTCTCTCTCTCTCTCTCTCTCTCTTCCTTTTATCACGATGACATATAAGGATTCATGTTAGCCGACCCCAAATTATTTTGGGACTAAGGCTTTGTTGTTGTTGTATTTGTAAAGAATTAGTAGCTATTAGTTGTTCCCTCAAAAAATTTGGAGGGAATTTGTATTTAAAATTTTCACTGGGATTGAGATCCCAGTGATTTACAGTGTGTTTGTAAGAAGATCTTGTGTAATTTGTAAAAAGATCTTGTGGTTGTAAACCCAGTTAATGAATAGTGATCCTGTTGGAACAATTTTAATCCCTGAATGCCACACTCACTTTAGAATAAGATTGAGGAAGAGATGAAGCGGAAGCGATAAAATATATACCTGTTGAATCCATGGATGATGTAGGGAGAAATAAGATGAAGAAGAAGAAGTAGGGAATGAAGATCTTCTAAGTAATAGTGACTTCTTAATCTCTCAAGTACTTCAATAATGTGAAGAGAATTTAGGAGAGATAACAAGAATGAATAGTTGTTTCTAGGCTTGATGGAAGGGCCTTTAAATAGGAAACATTGTGTCACTTCACCTAGGGACTACACCCTTTCAAGAAGCTTAGTGATATTATATTACCCTTTTGCCCATCACAATTAGGTAATTATATATCCAGGAATTCTACACATTTTATTATCAACTATACTTTATAAATTAACATTATAATCATAATTTTATAAATGAAAGTCTAAATGACTTGTGTTGCAAGCCATGTCCTTACAGATCCGTTTTGGGGGGGGGGGAATTACTTTTCTAAATTGAGATGTCACTTCCCTTAATCTTTCATTAACATATCCCACTCACATTACTTTTGAATATAAATATTGCTTTCTTAATTTGCGTGCTAGCCCAAAATGGTGAACCTTGAAACGGGACGGAGGGAGTATTTCTATAGATAATGTAATACTTTTATATGTAATACTAATCAAGTGTTTTTAGCTCTAAAAATGTAAATGGTTGAATTATTACTTTTTCTATACATACGTGTTATAATTATGTATAAGCACTGTTACATACTCCCTCCGTCTCAAAATGATCTTCTCGTTTGACTATTGAAACTTTTTAAGGATATGAATACTTGCTTTGCTAGCCATGTTTTGTTTATGCACTTTTAAGCCTAAATTATAGAAAGGTAAAGAACTTTTTGGGACAACGAGAAATGGCAAACGAGAAGATCATTTTGGGACGGAGGGATTATAAGTAACACGTTCGTTACATTTTAGTTGTAATAAATATTACTTTTGGCAAACGAAGAAAACATAAAAAAAGAAACACTGTTACTTTTATGTATATATGTATTACTTTTATGTATACAAACTGTTACATATAAGTAATACGTTTGTTACATTTAGTTATAGTAACTACTCCGGAGTATTACTTTTGACAAACCGAAAAAAACCAAAAATAATAATATAAAAATAAAAATAAAAAAGAGGAAAAAAAAAAACGTTTGTTTTTTGCCTGTGGGTCATGGATCCGGGTCATGAGTAAAAAATGACCCGTTTCTACTATGAAACGGGTCATGGTGTTCTCGTACAAGTTTTTGTCTTTCATAAATCAGTGGTCCTCTCTCGTTACGCGCTTGGTTTGAAGCATCAAGAAGGTAGTGGTTAGAGGGGGCTTATGCAGCCAAGGAATGGAATCATAATTATTCCAAATAAAAAGAAGTTGTTAGCTTTGGCAAGAAAGAGCATAAAGAAAAAAGAAAAAAAAGAAAAGAAATCCTTTATCTAGGTTAGGGTATATGATTCCCATTTCCCCGATCACCCTTTTGCGTCATGCATTCAAATCCCTACATTTACCTTTTCCCATTGTTTTAAATATACTTCCTCTTCCCAAAATGTCCCTAGTCATTTTTTTTTTTTAAATTGTTCGGATTAAAATAAATTTTTAATAATTTATTTTGAGACAGAATGAGTATTTCCTTTCAAATAAAATAATTTGTCCAACTAATAAAATCTTTCGATGATTTTTTTTTTTTTTTTTAAAAACAAATCTTTTGAGGGTTTGACTAGCATAACCAAGTTGCAATTAGCTTTTAATACGGGATCAATTGGTCCAACCAGTAAACCGATTAGTGGCGCCCTATTTGCTTTGCTAAATGGTAAATTTTGTGGAGTTCATATTTTTCATGAAAATGTACTTTTAATTGTTCACAATGTATATTTATTTTTTTAGCAATGATATTTACATTTTGAAGGATTTTGGATGGACAGTTGTCAGTTGCTAAGCCGGTTCGTTTTCATGTCCGGGACTGGACATATTTATAGATGCCTTCAATAATTGGAAGCCAGTGAAGGTAGAGGAAGCTAGAATAATGCCAGCCTTGCTACTTTTGCAATCATGCTTAGATGCAATATTATATACTCAGTAATATGATTGGAAAAAAATATGAGGAAGACTTGTGTGAGACGGTCTCACGTGGTGAGACGAATCTTGTTGAGAGAGGAAATGAGTTTACCCATCCCCGCCCATAAAGGGTAAACCATTTACTCTCTCATCAAGATCCGTCTCACGCGTGAGACCGTCTCACACAAGTTTTTGTCAAAAAATATTAACTCATACTCCTTCCGTTGTTCTGTCTCATAATAAAGTCTTGTAAAAACTGAATGCTCAAAAACTAAAGAAAAGTCAATATAATATTGATGTGTAAGCCTTTGTTATGAGACGCCCCAAAAAAATACGTAACCCTTAATATTATGAGCACAACCGAAGACAAGACTTTAATACTGGGTGGCGGTGAACCCACTAACAAAAGTTTTTTTTTTTTTTTTTTTTTCTTGGAATACAACAAAGAGGGGAGGGGGTTCGATCGCTCGACCTTCCCGTAGGAAAGTTGTTGTAGTATAGTGATAGGTGTTACTCCCTCTGTCTCGCTTTAAAGTTCTTACTTTCTTTTTTAGTCTGTCCCAATTTAAGGTTCTTACTTTGCTTTATTACCTAAAATAAAAAGTGGGACCCACTTGTCATTCTCACAACACAAACTCCCTACCCACTTTCTCTCTCCCACTTTACTTTTCATACTCACAACATTTACTATTTCTTAATCTCCGTGTATAAAGTCAAACTAAGAACATTAAATTGGGACGGATGAGTATTATTATTACTTGGTTGACTTAATGACCTAGGTTTGAATTTCTTTACTGTTTTTAATATGTGAACCCAATTTAATATATTCTGACTGATTATGAGATGGAGGGAGTATATTAGAACAAATACATTAATATACTCTCTCCACACCAAATATAATCTTCGCATATGTATTATTCTTTTGATTTTAGCACAGAAATGCTTTTATTTTCTTTTGAAAGCAAGCATAAAGTCACATATTTTCCCACAAATTCAATCACAGATTCTCCCGTTGGACCTCAACATTTGTAAAACGTAAAATTTTGGGGGAAACTAGTTTCTCCATAAGTTATAAAAAGTCATGTTTTTATAAGGTTTAGGGTTTAAGTGTAATACTAATATTAAAAAGTGGATTTTTTATAACTTATGGAGAAATTAATTTCCCCTAAGACCTACTCTTTGTAAAATCCCTTGTCAGATGACTAATCTAACGAGTACAATATCGACATCAAAAATCAAGAAAAATAATATTTTTTTATCCTAAAATAATTTTCTCATTTATCATTTGCTCATTGCACAAAAAAGTTATTCTCATTTCAATGATAATTTGAACTCAACGTACATAAACACAACATGGCTGGTGAAAAAAATATTCACATCTTAAAAAAAAATATTAATCAAATAAGATCATTTTAAGATTGAGGGAAAAATAATTTTATAAGTACTAGTATTTATTATCATTTTATTATTATTATTGTTATATTATTATTTAGTGAGGAATGGGCCAATATATTTACAACATCCACATGCAACTCGCTTTCAATAAAACCTTATTTGACCCTTACAAGAGGCTAATAAAAGCCTTTGATACAAAGTCACCATCCCAAAAATAAAAGCATTCCAACACCTCCATTACCTAACCAAACTTTAATCTCACCTTCTATACACTTCCCCCATGCAATCCGGATTTGATATTACGATCGACGCATATTTAAAGCAATCCGATTTGATACTACTATCGCGGCATAATTTTCCTATTTTACGACATTCGATATATATAAACGCCAAATCTGTTTATTTAGATAATAAACGATAATTTTAGTGAGATGTTTGTAGGACCTAATGACAAATTTGTTTTAGCTCATTTGATTCCTACGTCGTCCAAAAAAATTGTGACCAAACTCATACTAATATTGAATATTGTGATTATACAGTAAATATGTCGCTGCAACAGTTTCAAATCAGCAGTACCAGCTTAGTCTTTTATCACTTCACACCTGCTAAAGCATCCCATAGTACCCTATTCTCAGCCTTCTATTTACATCCTCATCACACAACTTCCCTTCATACCATCTCTCTTTTTCTCTCTCCCTCTCTCTCTCTCTCACACACAAACTCATTTCAATGCTAATTCTGTTGCTTTTACTATTGCTTCCGGCTACCAATGCCAATACCTCAGAGAAACTCGACTTGCCCGATCCATCCATAAAATGTGGGTCATGCCCGTGTGTGAATCCATGTGGCAGCCAGCAGCTCCCCCCTCCACCACCACCACCATCACTGCCGCCAGTTACTCCACCCTGCCCTCCCACCCAACAAACACCACCTCCACCAAGGTTCGTCTACGTCACAAGCCTCACACCACCTCCTCCACCAAGGTTCACCTATGTCACAGGTGGGCCGCCGGGAAACTTGTATCCCACTGATGATCCATTCAGCTTGCGGGTTTACAGCACCAGTGGTGGATCCCAAGTTGTTTCCGGGTCTCTACTGACTGTTTGTTGTGGATTAATCTTAGGATTAATATTGTTGCTGTTATAAGGTGTTAGATTTTGATGTAATTAGTATATTATAAAATTAAGCATTCATATCTTCCCTAGCAAATTAAGTTTAAACAAAAGATATTGGTGACATTAGGAAGTACTTATGGAAGACTCTATATATGTAACTCTATTGTTCATTTAATATTTTTCTTTTTCTTTTTCATAACAATCATATATATGTAAATCTATTGTTCTTAATATTATCTGATTATGGGTTACAATCACAATTATATAGTACATGTTTTTATACAAGTCTTGTAATCTCCTGTCCATAATTAGTAAATTTATTGGCAGACAGTGGGCTTTTTTTCGTTGTCTATAAATAGAGGCATGATACAGAAAAATCAATCCCGCTCGCACATCTGATTTCCTCCTATCATGATGAAGGGCTTATATATATGTGTGTTAATTAACGTTTTATGGTAATTTCCATAATAATTGAACTGTGTTTACAGTTGTTCAATGGACTACAGATAGACAGACCAATGGCTAGAGAACCAGCCTCCATGTGACCAAGATGGTTATGTGAACATTAGGCTAACTGGGCATATAAACAGGCTAACACAAATCTCCACAACGGGATTCGAACTCGTGACGTCCGCTAACACCGGATACCGCATAGTAAATTGATAATCGACTCATTGGTCTTCAAGCAATTTTTTTTTTTTTTTTGGCTAAAACTAGCAAAAACTTATCTTATGAACAAACAAAACAAATCTTTCATGTTTGCCCTATAATTCACACCATTCTACGACTCCAGATTGTGATCAAAATTTGATAAGAAAAATGCAGACATGGCCACACCAAAGAGTAAAAATGGGTCTTAGAAATAGACAATGCAGCTGCAAGCCCCATTATAGGCAACAAATCAAGTACCAAATCCATACCAGCAACCAAAAATAGGCCTAGGCATGGGCCTTGGCCTGTTCAACTCTAAACTCACTTCATAATGTTATTCTAACTTTTTTGTGGTTAGTTTCAACGCATTTTGAGTAATAATTTTAGGTTAATTTGATAATTCTAATGATAATCTAAAACTTTTTATTGATATACTATTATAAATACTAGCAATAGAAATCTTTATATTTTCATAAGGCTAATCAAATTAACTTAAATTTATTGCTCAAAGTTCATTCAAATTAACAAATTAAAAAAAAAAAAAAGGGAACGTAATTTTGGGTAGGAGGGTGTATAATGTTTATTTATCCTACCGTGAAAAGACATTGTTAAGAATAATGGTGTCTCATTAAAATAAGATCAACGTAGATGGCAACTTTGAGTACAGGACTTGGAATCGCTTACGCTGATTGGTTGGATTGAGGCGTCTGTCTTTTTTTTTTTTTTTTTTTTATTTGTGAGGTAGAATTAAAATGGGCACCAACCGTTAGACTTGTGCAGCCCAGTGTTCTAAAAGACCCCGTCTAGGGCGCCTAGGCGCTAGGTGTTCATGAAACGCCTAGGTCCCGTCTAGGATATTATAGTTATTTCTGAATTCTCGGCCCCGCCTAGATCCCGCCTAGGCGCTAGGCGCCCCTGCGGCGCCTAGCGTTTTTTAGAACCTTGGTGCAACCCATAGCCAAAAGTGACAGACGTGGCCACTGTTGGGTGGCAACCCAAAGTCTCACATCGGCAATTGAGGAAATAATTGCAAGGTATATAAGAGCACCCACCCACTTCATTAGTATGAGACCTTTTGGGAGTTGACCCAAAAACAAATCCGTGCGGGCTGGGCCCAAAGCGGACAATATCATACTAATGTGGGAAAGTGGTGGTGGTGGTCGCGGTCCCTACAAGTGGTATCAGAGCTATGGTTCGAATGGGCGCGACCGGGTGGACCGTGTGTGTGCTTTATATGGTGGGGTTCCCCTTGTGCGACATAGCGAATCGAGTCTTGCAATCGAGGGCGATGGTGTTTCGCGGGCGGTTGGTGCAATCGAGGGCGATGGTGTTTCGCGGGCGGTTGGTACAAGCTTTCGCCGATATGGGCCAGAGGAAACACTGCGGGCCATAGCGGTGTGGTCCTTGGTTTGAGGGGAGGATTGTTGGGTGGCAACCCAAAGTCCCACATCGGCAATTGAGGAAATAATTGCAAGGTATATAAGAGCACCCACCCACTTCATTAGTATGAGGCCTTTTGGGATCCGTGCGGGCTGGGCCCAAAGCGGACAATATCATACTAATGTGGGAAAGTGGTGGTGGTGGTCGCGGTCCCTACAGCCACATTACCCACCAACTTGTATAGCGTATCAGTAAATATGTCGCTGTAACAGTTCCAAATCCATGTCACGTAAAAGAAAGTAAACTGAAAATATGATTACCATAATGTAGTTGTCCCATTATTGAGTTAAACTGAGACAGGCACATAGGGCAGTCCCTTTTTCTAAAGGCAAAAAATAGCCATTTTTAACTTCTCTTAATAAACAAGTTTCCATGTACATGTAGCTATCGAATTTCCATTAGTTAAATCAATTATTCCACCCAGAACTCAACCTACCCAAACCATGCCTACCCTTCTTGTTTTATTTATTGTGATTTCTCCCCTGTTTCCAAATTCCTTCATCTTCCTCATGGCAAGAAAATTCAGTCAAATTCTCTCTCCCCTTCTCTCGATCATTGTCACACTACTCAATTTCTCCCCATGTACTGGCTCATACGAATGCTCGTACCCTTGTCTTCCACCACCACCACCACCAGTGGAGGACTGTCCACCACCTCCAGCACCACCACTACCGCCATTTTCTCCTCCACCACCTTCAGCCTACTCCTACCCTCCCCCGGGTGGGTATCTACCTTATGGTAATCCTCCTCCAGTACCAGATTACTATCAAAATATCCCTCCCCCTCCTAACCCAATATTGCCTTATTTCCCTTTCTACTACAGATACCCTCCCCCACCGGGCTCTGCATCCCCTCCTATAAGCCAGTCACTTGTAATGGCTGCTTTATGCATGGTTTTTCTACTTCTATCGTCGTTTTAGCACTGATTCTACGAAAAAGGATAGTCTACATTGCTTTACTAGATGGTCAGTTCTGTGTAGGAGTCAGCAGTATGGTGATTTATTAAGTGAACGCATCACCGCTACAACTACTTTGCGTAGCCGTAACAATATGTGTGGAAGGATTTTTTTCTTTAATTATGTTTTTATCGAGATCATGGAATGTGTATTGGTTGTGTGAATCAATTGGCAATGCTGTTAGCTACCTAGCTTTCAAATTGTTTAGTATCATTACTTCTTAATGGAATCTCTTTCCCTTTTTATTTCTTACTGAATGTAAATTCGTTATATAACTATCATTTTGGCTTAAGGGGGTTTCGCTTCTACGTTAATGACTATCACAGTAGAATTTTAAATTAATGCTTTTAGGGGATGAGCTTTACTTGTTTGTATATGGCTTGTACCATGATAAACCCTTAAAACTATTTTCTCATTTAAAGACAACATTTATTTTGAGATGGACCAACAGAATGTGACACAGACGGCGGGAGTAGTTTGCACTATTGGGCCTCTTGCATGCTATGAATGATGGAATCACGCAACCCTCTGTTTCTGCAAAATGAATTTCTTAGAGTCAGATTGTTCTGTTTCTTTTTTTTTTTTTTTTTTAGTTTAGGCAATTAAATGCCTATTAAATGCAAATCAATTAATTAATTTAATTAAATTATAGTCAACCCTAGTTACTTGAAATTACTCAATACCATCGTTATTTATAACTGACTTGTTTTTTTATTTTATTTTTTTAATGTTGATGGGGGAGACTTGGGTTAATAAAGATGGCAATAAAACATTTAGGGAGAAAGGAAGTACTTAAGTTTCTTCATTAATGTCTGCTTACCAAAACTGATATTCTACAACATTAGAAACTGCCATTAACCCCACAAGCTTTCACTAAATCAGTCAAATATATTATATGCAGCATCAATTCCTTTGTGCTTAAAACCCTATCTTAGACCCAATAAAAAGGACATTAACCCTTAATTCTTTTCTGTCCTTCCTCTCTCAACCTTGGTTCCTATTTCCCATAGCCAAATTTTTGTAAGAAATTCCTATTTATCTAACCATGCAATCCCCAATTCTCCTTTTAGCCCTGTTAATATTAAACTCTGCCACTCTTCTTACTGCTTGTAATAGTTGTGTCGAACCACCACCACCACCACCACCGGAGATCACACCACCAGACTTGCCAGACACTCCTGTGATCTGCCCTCCATCTGGTTCATCACACCGCCCATCGCCACCATATGAGATACTACCACCAGTAGTAATGCCTCCACTTCCAGAACCCATCTCTCCACCGCCACCTCCATGTGGAAAAAAATTACCATACTACCCCTTCAACTATCGGTCCCCTCCTGGCTGTCAGCAATCATCGGCAACAACTCTTACCCGATCAACAGTCGGGATCACAATTCTCATTTTGTTGGTGGTGTACTTAGCTTAATCTCTTCCTGGCTTACAATGAACTGATCGTTTATGGACACATGCATGCATGGTTGGATCCCCTACTTCAGTCAGTTAGAGATTTTGGAATTTTGAGTTACTAAGTTAGCAAGAATTTTGGTTTGGTTAGCTTCAAAGCATAGGATAAATAGTTTTGGTTTTCTCGTTACACTTTTCTATGTTCTAGGAAAGTTTTTCTGCTTTAAACAGTGACAATGTGTTGGATTCTTTCACTTTTTAATTTATCATCTTCAGCAGATAGTATATGTACGTCATTCTAATTTGGTGAATTTGTTAGTAATTTGACATAATATGAATCCCGCTTAAACAGTTAGGTAACCAAAAAAGGAAAACCAAAACAACAAAATCGACGTAATTACAACATGGTTATCATATTTTTATAAATTGATATATGGACTTCATGTATATTATGTACAATTGACAGATCTGTACACTAAGTTTCTACAATAGAGTGCTTCTACTCAATAGAACCGGCAATACTATAGCAAGTATATACATTAAAAAGGATTTTCAAGATGAGCAAAGTTGTACCTTATAGCATGTAAATACCATCCAAATTCCACATCTTTAAATTTCTCATCATCTCCCAGCTGCTACTTTTCGACTAACAGGAACAGCCTGCTTTAGTGTCCGTGTCCCAGGATCCCTACATGGTGATTCACTCCTCTTTACAGCTTTAACACTCTCAACTCTTCCAAAATATTGACTATTGCTTGTTCGATGCGTGGACCCTACAGGCCCATTTCCTGAAGCTGATGGCTTGCTTTGTGATTTGGTCGACTTATTAAGAATTGATTCCCGTTTCAAAGGAGTTGCATTGTTTTTATTGGTACCAACTTTCTTTGTGTCATTTCTGTTCTTTGGGGTCTCAATTTCTTTATCAGGCTGTGGGCTGAAACCTCCAACAGATGATGAAGTTGAAGATGCAGCTGCAACTTCTAGGACTGAACTTGGACTTGACGATTCGTGTTGCAAGAACATACCATCAGTGACAGTGAAAAGAATATCTGAATCACGTTTTTTATCAGTGTCTTCTTTTCCTCCTGGCTGACTCTTAGCAGGCAAATTATTCTTCATGGATGATGCACTTTTATTTGTTTTTGAACTGATCTTTTCAATGGATAAAGATTTTGAAGATGCAGCTGGAGCTCTACGGAATGGATTAGGACTTGATATCTTGGGTTGTAACATTTCCAATTTAGACCGCGTAGAGACCGTCTGAGAACCATCTGAACCGCGTTTTTTAGCAGTAACTTCTTTTCCTCTGGGCAGGGATTTAGTCAGCAAATCATTCTTCATGGGCGATTCAGTCCTTTTGGTACGTTGCGAACTGAGTTGTTTAAGGGATGAAGATGAGGATTCACTTGGAGATCTACGTACTGGACTTAGACTTGATGACTTGGATTGCAACTTTTCCAATTTAGATGACTTTGTGACTGTTTGAGAAGCATCTAAATTCCGTTTTTTAGCAGCGACTTCTTTTCCTCCTGTCGAACATTTTGTAGGCAAATTCTTCGTCATGTGTAATTCAGATCTATTCATACATTGTGAACTGAGCTTCTTAATGGATGAAGAAGTTAAAGATTCGCTAGGAGCTCTGCCTGCTGAACGTAAAATTGATAACTTGGGTTGCAACTTTGCCAATTTAGAGGGCTTACAAACAGTTTGAGAAGGGCTCGGATCACGTTTTCTATTCTCAAATTCTTTCCCTCTTAGCAGATGCTTTGTAGGCAAATGATTCGTCGTGGGTGATTCAGTTTTATTCGTGCGTTGTGAACTGAGCAGCTTAACAGATGAAGAAGCTGAAGATTCTCTCAGATCTCTGCGTAGTGGACTTGGACTTGATGATTGAGATTGCAACTTTGACAATTTAGATGGCTTAGAGACCGTCTGCGAATGACTTGAATCATGTTTTTTACTCCCAACTTGTTTTTCTCCAAGCGAACTTGTCACAGGCAAAATTTTCTCTCTATCCTTACTGGGTGTTCCACTTCTCTTTGAAAGTTGTGGATCGAGCGGTCTAACGGATGATGAAGTTGATACGATAGATTTTACTGCTGTAACTTTATTTGCTGGATCTGATGATTTCCTTCTCGATTTGGTTGTTTCTGCATGCTCTGGCACAGCCTGGAGAATGGTTTAAAGTATCAACAGCAAAAATAGTACTCAAATAGACTTGGGCATCATTTTGTTTATTGAATGAATCTTAACTTTGAGACCCACTTAGCTATGGAAAATGTAATGCGATGACGATCAAGATGAGAATAAGAGCGCACCTTTTTGCCACCTGAGCCCTGTTGCACACTCATGGAGTTACTTGCAGGCGTTCGTGTTGCTTTTGAATTGTTGCTTTCTGGCATTTGTTTTATCCTGGCTTCTTTTCCTTCCTACAAGTATACATTTGCTAATAAAAAGAGACTTTATGGCCAGTTTCCTCCCGTAGGGTTACAAAAGGAATTAACCAAGCTTACATTTTTATTTGCTGATATCCCTCCATTCAGATTGCTATTGATGGTTGAAACAATTGATTTCGTAGCTTTCTCAGTTGAGCTTCTTGCTACTTTGTGTGGCCTGCCACATCAAGGGACTATTAGAAATCAAATTTTGTACTTCTGTCCCTAAATGAATGTCCAAAATTAGGGAAGATTCTGAAAATCTCTACTTTTGATACAATTAAATATCAAAGATTCATAAATATTCTTGTTATCCACTTTCCAAACATTTAATTTTGCAAGTATAAGGAGACTACTGAAAAAAAAATTGTAAAAGAAAACACATAGGGACAAAGTTTTTTCCAAAAAAAAAAAAAAAAAAATCATTTTAGGACAAACATTCTTGAAAATTGACATTCATTTAGGGACGGATGGAGTAACAATTAAGATCTTTCTCAAGAGATCTAAAAGACCTGCTTGCTGATTGGCCTGTTACAGATCCATCCTTCCTCTTATTTGAAGTTTGAAGCAGAGAGCCAATTTTACCGGTTTCTTTGACTTTTGCGCTGTGACAAAACAATGCAACACCTCATGAGAGTTTAGAGATGGACTGTTGAGATCGAGTACAAGTAATGGAAATGAAATGCAAGCATACCTTGCATGTTGTTTCTGTTTCTCCACTTCTCGAACCTCCTGCTCACAAATAACAGTTCACAGTCAAAATGAAAAGATATAAACATATACACTGTTCCTGAACAACCATCAAAACAACTGTCAAGACTTAAAATGGAGAAGCTGTTTTACCATTAATTTTGGAGTTTTAGAAAGTGGAGTCTTAGCTGTCGAAATATTCTGCACTGGCTTCTTAACGGTATGGGAAATGGACAAGTCTTGTTTCTGCAGATGAGTAGAATCCTTTCTGACGGTGTTTGATGATGATGTCGTCTGCAATTTGGTGCTAGCGGTCTTTAACTCAGCTTTGCCCTAAAGTAGATGTTAAAAAGAGGAATAATAATCACAAAATGAATAATCCAACCAATGAAAACTCAAAGCTAGAGCACAATTTAAAATGCAAACCGAGAGAGAGAGAGAGAGAGAGATGAACCTTGAGAATTTACTAAAATAATAAAGAAAGTAGTCGGATACTTGCCTCCATAATTACTTTGCGAGACTTTCTTAAGCCAGAACTACTTTCTGGTCGCTTATTGCTTGCATGTGATCTACCAGTTTCTGCCTCAACTTTTGATTTAATATATGCCTGTCGTTTATCCTTCCTCTGTAGTGACATGTGATCAGCTTGAGGTTGACAAAATTCACCCGGCTCTGCGCAAAATAGCAATTTAAAATAACTTTCACTAGGCTGGTACATTCAGTTAATTAAATAATTTAATAAGGGAAAAGGTAAAATTTGATATGGTAATGGCTATGTGCTACACTTCACCTTTTACTGCATGCTCACTGTGATTACTTGAAGTTTCTTCATCACATTCGGGAAGTCTTTCCTTGTATAGCTCCATGTAGTTTGAGTCATCCACAAGTTCTCCTTCATTGGCTTGACAATCTGTCCAATTCTGGCACAGAGAATCAGGTGGCTGAAGAAGACCTTTCCTTTTAAAAAAGACTTCAAAATATGCTTTCCGCTGATTAACCGAACCAGGCTTTGAATATTTTTCAACATCTTCAAGATAGTTGTTGCATGAGAAAGCTGACCTCCGTTCCCAAGATAAAGGTTCAGTCTCAAATCTCCCAAAGGATATGGAGCCAGAGTGTATAGAGAGGCCCTATAAGAATCAAAATCCAGAGAAATAAGGCCTGCATCAAATATTACAATAAAGCCCAAGACAAGAATATTACCCTGAAAGGCGTTTGTGCTGGTATTTCTTGCAGGCTTACATATCTTACAATTGGAGGATGATAAATGGGATTGATCATTTAAGCAGTGCAATTAATAAAGGGAGAAATAAATCAGGAACAAAATCCATGGTTCTTCAGTAAATCAAGTTAGCAAAGAGAATTATGGGTGAAATGCTAATGCTAAGTAAGTTGGTCTGTGGCAGATATACAATTCCTGTTTTGCCAATGAAATCAGCAAGACAAATTTTTGTCTGAAAACATTTGTTGATGGGCCATCTTGTTCCCAACAGGACAATATAATACTCCCTCCGTCCGTCCCAAAATGATCTTCCCATTTGACCACTCAAACTTTTTAAGGATATGAACACTTGCTTCACTAGACATGTTGTGTTTATATACATTTAAGCCTACCTTGTTAAAATAGGAAGAACTTTCTGGGACAATGAAAAATGCAAACGAGAAGATCATTTTAGGACAGAGGGGGTGTTTGAATCAGTCATAGTCCCTGTATCCCGGAAAGTTAGTCGCTCTTTCTTCGTTGTTATTACGAATGAATTTTGAGCAATAATTTAGACTATTTTATATTATCCTAATGAAAATTTAAAACTTGTTATAGATACACCATTATAAAAACTATCAATACCAATTTTAATATTCCCATTAAGATAATTAAAAGTATCTTAAATTATTGCTCAAAGTTCATTCGTAGTAACAACCAAAAAAGAGGGACTAACTTTCCGGGATACAAGGAGTACTAATTAGCAAAATGGAGGAGATCAAGGTTCATAAGGTTAAAATCTCACCTCTAGGCTAAATGGTTGTTGAAGTACTTCTGCCATCTCAATTCTTAAGACATCCACTCCCTAATGCATAACAGGAAAAGGAAATGGAGAACACGAGGGTGAGAAAAAGAAGAAATAATATAATTCCACAGCTGCTTGTTTGGTACACGAGAGTGCTTATTCTATCGTGCCATATAAAATGAGTGCTTTTGATACACAATAATTGTCATTATATTTTACGTCATTTTAGTACAAAATATGATGGTTCAAATTGCATGGAAAGGAACAGCTATTGATGCGTATCAAGCTAACACTTAGTGTATTAGCAAGCGGAAAATCTTCTATTGAACAAATCAATCAATAAAAGCGCAAGACTAACATTACTGAGCCATGAAGGTCACATTTTTAGGGTTTCGACTGCGACAAGGAAACCCTGCAAAAACATAAAACGAATCTGAGCCGCATTAAAACCCAAAATGAATTTCACAAACCCTAAATATCATCAAAATTAAATTAAATCCAAATGGTTTTCACGTATATACAAGAATCATTAAACTACGTCAAAAAAAAAAAAAAAAAAAAAAAACGTGGTAATTTACATGCTTGCATCCATAACCTCCTTTCATCATTATAAATTCCTATAGCAGCTTTTCAGCATTAAAATAAATAAATAAATAAATAAATCAATAAATGCGATATAAATAAACAATATCAATCACACCTGGAAAATGTCCTTTTCATTGCATTGCAATTCTCGGATTCTAATTTGTATCATAACACACACATAAATAGGTGTTTGCGTGTGTAAAAAGTCCCCAATTTATGAAGAAGAAAACAGGATAAAGGAATTTTGAAAGGATAAATGAAGATCGAAAATATCAAAGAATATTATTCAATTCAATTCAATCTACATACATGAGACAAATTACCTGCTGCTTGAGAGCCTCCCTCTCTTTTCTCTATCTCTAGAATCTGCCATTATCGTCGTTCAATTTTCGTCTTGTCGTTGGAAAAACATGCGGGATTGACGTTTGGCGGAGAATAACCAGTCGACGGTGTAGGTTGATTCAAGTCTGATGCGATCATAACTATTTTAACGGGTCTAATTATAATATCCTGGATTGAATGATTTTTTTTCTTTTACAAAACAAGTTTGACTGATTCAGAATCAAATGATTTACCAGAATCTAAGCGAGTTTGATTTTTCGTTGCTCCCTTATGTTTCAAAATATGCCCCCCAAAAAATTGTTTTAAAATATGTTATTTTGATTCAAAAATAAAAAATACTCCTTCCGTGCCTGTAACTATAGTTGTTGTGAGTGCGAAAAGTGAAGTATGTGAGAGAAAGTGGAGTAGTGAATAGTAGGTTGATTGGTGTTGTGAGTATAAAAGTAAAGTAAAAGAAAGAATGAGTAGGGGAATAGTATAGATTATTCATTATTTTAAAAAGTATAACTTATCAATGGAACGCCCAAAATGAATATTTATCCACGTAGTTATGAGACGGATGGAGGATAAGTTATTTTTTTTAAAAAAACCTTTTTTTATTTACAAATATTACTTATACTTTGTTCAAGTTGCACTTGGAGAAACATATTCGAGTGTCACAAACCGTTGTTTGTAAGAGCGATTGTTTGTAAGAGCATTTAATCTATGGAGATTTGGTTCTATTAGACATTACCATTCATTTTCAGGACTTTGTATTGCAAAATGAGAGACTTCCGTGCAAAATCATATCAGGATTTCGAACAATGGCTCCGATTAAAGCCACCTCTTTTTTTTTTCGACGGATGAGATGTGTCCGAGCTCGGTAGGACCCACAAAAAACTGAAATCATTTGAGCCGCACAGATGATGAGCTCGCCTACGTGGCCTTAATCGGAGCCGTTGGGTAGAGGGTTGAGCTAATTTGGGTGGAGCGGTTCCGGGTCCATAATATCACCATGACAGATTAATGTTCAAGGATTACTTACTTGGGCTTTTAATAATTCTCACGTTTGAGTTAAAGTTCCGACATTTTGTGGAATTTCATCGAGTGATTTTCTATGATGAATGAAATTAACACATATTCCTTATGTCCCAGAAAGACAATCTCATTTTGACTTTTTATGGTCAACAAAAATGGACTTTGACCAACTATTGGTGACGATCTAATCATTATCATTCTAGTGAAATTCTAAAATTTGTGATTGATAAATCATTCAGTGATTTATTAATAACAATTTTTAGAATTTCATTGTAATCATTAGATTGACACCATTTATTGTCAAAGTTTATTATAATTGACCAGAAAAAGTCAAAACGGAATTATCTTTCTGAAACAGAGGGAGTATATCTTTCTATATATAAAAAGAAAAGAGAAAAAGAGACAAAGCTAGACACAGATTAAGATTCATTTACAATTTAAATAAACAATTAGTGGATAAAAGCTAGACGCAGAGATTAAGATTCATTTAAATACGGACAATGCTAGGGGCACAAAAGAAGTTCATAAAATGATGGATACAAAGTGAGGTGGCGATATTTTATTGGTTGCATCGATTGTGGACCCGGCACGCTCTAATAAAAAAACATAAATAGAATTTGACATCATTTTGTAAGCTACATTTTGTGACACTTTTTTGTGACTTTATATTTACCCTTTAAATAGTCCTTTAAATAGTACTAGTTGGTTGACACTTAATTTTTATTGAAGTATTAATACCTATTTTCTTTACCTCACTCGGGCCAAAAACAAAACATTTAAATGAAATAATTAAGTCAAGACAAAATGGTCTAATTTGACCTTGTCTTGCAAAAAAAAATCACAATGGCCCCCATGAATGGAACAAAGTAAGAGTATATTTCTATGCTTCACATCAAAAACTGGGGCCTACAGAACCGTACCCTCCCTCCATCCCCCCCCCCCCCCCCCCCCCCCACACACACCCCAAAAAAAAAAAAAAAATACGGTTTCAAAATTATTTTATTTTCAAAATTTGAAAATCTTTCGAACATTTTTTTTAACGTGAAAAAACGAGTTTTACGCAAACGCTTTTTTTTAAAATGACACGGTGACATTTTTGTAATAAATAGGAAGTTGTTCATAAGTGCCAGTGTTAGTGTTGGAAATTGCAATCCATTGTACACTGGCACTTATTAACACAACTACTGACACTTTTGATAAGTGCCCGTAGCAATGTTGATAAATGTCAGTGTAATAGCTGGCAATTTTTAACACTACCACTTGCACTTAAGAAAAGTGTCTGTTTCATGTTTATAAACGCCGGTTTGAAATCACTGGCTTTTTGTAATATTAACACTGGGCATTTACGGCGCTTGCCAGTATTTACGAAAATGTCACCGCTTGTTTTTAAGATAAGCCCCAGCGTCTTTGAAAAACACGTTTTTCCTTAAGGTAAAACACGTTTTTTCACAAGACCTCTTTTGAGACAGATGTAGTACTATTATATCTACGGACAATGATACACATAGGGAAAACTCAAAAGGAAAACTCATAGTGAAACACTTTAAACCGTTGGATGAGTTTTTATTAGTGGGGCTCACAAACATTTATTACAATCCAACGGATTACAGTGTTTCACTATGAGTTTTCCCTTTGAGTTTTCACTATACATATCATTATCCATTATATTATAGAGTAAAGTCAATGACAATTTATATTTGATGTTCATTAAGTTATTCAGTAATAATAATATACAGTTCCTGATTCCTGAAGTAGTTCATATAAGATTAGCAAATACAGTAAGCCATGTCAAGGACATTCCTAACTGCCCAAAAGGAAGAGTTGAGATCTCATGTACCATTTTTGTGTGCCACTTTATGTACCACTTGTAATCCAACCGTTCACATGTTTCCATAATATTACAATAATACCAATCTCAATAACTGTAAGCTATTAGATCATTTGTGGCACATGAAGTGGTACACGAAGTGATACAGAGGATTTGGACTCCAAAAGGAATGGATATTAGAATAATAATCCTCCAATCTTACCTAGAATAATATTCACACCAAAAAAAAACTCAATGGCTATTTTTGGTATCTAATGATTTGATTACCCTACGACGCCAAACTGCAGTTGCAGGATCAAATCTCAGCTCCCATGTATGCCAGTAGTGCAAATCCTGCTTAAGTGTCAGAACTCTAGGCTTCCCATTCAAGTGCACCGTCTTTACTCGCACAAACTCTCCGTCCCCTATTTCCTGTTAAGTATTCAAATTCATTGACAAGAATAAAACCAAAGAAATCAATATCTGAGTAGAGAATCAACTGGATGCGGGTTTTCGAAAACATTGTTTTATTGACAATTAGTGCGCCTTGGCATATCAAGTTACAGAGGATAGTTTAGTAACTTTTTTGTCCAGATGAACAAGAGAGAGAAAGATGAAAATAGTGAAACTTTCTGTATCTTCAATTGAAGAAGGTAGAAATACCTTAGTCACGTTAACAAAAGCGTCTAGATTAGGAGTTGGTTTCCCATTTACTTCAACAATCCATTGCAGAGCATAGAGACCGTATCTATGCACAGGACTCCCATGAGACCACCTGAAACATTCACTCACTTGTCAAAATCTTTAACTAGACATTAAATCACAAAAATAAAGATAATGCACTTATCAAGAGCCTTTAACGAAGATAATGCACTTATCAAGAGCCTTTAACGAATTTAATTAGAAACAGGACAGCCCTCACCTTGTCACATATACTCCATGGCCTTGTTCAGGAAGAAATCCTAGAGCTCGCACCGCCGGATGAGGATCTTGAACAAAACATCCGCACCAGTTTATCACACGCGTGGTGCCATTCCCATCTCTTACATCTGTTCCCACTACAACTTCGATTTCACGTCCCTGAAATATCACACACAGCTTTTATAATTAGGGTTGTAAACAAACAGAGCTTTTGAATGTTGAGTTCGTATTTATATTTATAATCTCGCTCAAACCAAAGAACCTATGTTCGAACTCCACCCTATTGCTTCACAGAGGAGCTTTACGTGAGCGTAGATAAAAAACAAATTACATGTACCTAAATGAGTGTCCATTTCCTAGTGAAGTTACTAAAGTCACCTTATAAACTATAATGTCTTAGTTTGTACTTGCAATGAGTTGATGTACTCATGAATGATATTTATGCATATATGGTACTAAAAAAGTGCATCCAAGTCGGCATCCTTAATCTCCTTGAAGCACTGAGAATGGACAGTAATTTAGGGAAGGAGTAATATTAAGTAAAACAGCTCTCTAGACTCACCTGACGAAAAATCGTCAAGCCAAGCTTCCCTTCCATGTCGTCAAGCAGGTCCAAGGCTTGGCACGCATCTTCAATGTCACGGAAACTTGTAATTGGTTCTCTATTAATAGCCAATACCATGTCGCCTTGTTCTAATAAGTTCTCAGCTTTAGATCCTGCCAAACAACCTTTAACACGTAAAACTTGACGTCTAACGGGATCCTTCTTCACAAGAGCCTGCAGAAGAGAAGAGCGGAGCCAATTAAGACAAGGTGGACATATTTAAAACTTGTGAAGATAAACAAGAGTGAAAATGAAAATACAAGCATCTACTAACTCCGTCCAAGAAAGATAGTCCCATTTGGTTTTTGATGTTATTGATAGATCACTTATCAAAATCAAATTTCAGAACCCCATTGGGATTATAAGATTGACATTAATGTTTGTTCAAAGTTCACTTATGTTGACCATAAAAAACCAAATGGGACTATCTTTCAAGAGGGAGGGAGTATCATTTGGAATAAAATGGCTATCTTTTAGGGGGAAAACATACTTGGATCCAACAGTCACTAAGACCAAAACTTCTAGCCTTTGAAAGCAAAGTAGGATAAAGTTCAACTTCGAGGATTCTAACAAGCGGCATGGGCCTTCTGATGCCATTTATGAGAAGAGGCGGCCCTTTTGCCCCCGAAATAATTTTGTCAAGGACTTTGCTGATAGTGTAAATAGGAATACCCCTGACGAATTGATGATCTTCAGATGAATTGCAACCATACCGCAGCTGCAAGTGAAATTAGACATCAGAGATCGGTCCCTATTATGAAGCAGCTAGAAGTTGCAAAACATGGTATAAACCTGAGTTGAAAAGCTTCCCCATAGTGCCTGAACCCTTCCACGCTCATCAGTTAGCACGCCCGAAAATGTACTACCGAAATCTGCATTAGGGTGTACAGTGATACAAAATATTTAACTACTTGGCAGCACGGATGTTCAAGCTTCAAAATGATTGACATTAAAAAATAGAGTAATACTAGTCATAAAAGAAAACTCACAAAATTTGGGTCACAAACTGATTTGTCAAGCATTTATTGGATGTTGTGTTTGTAGGCCCTATTAATCATTAATTAAACAACCAATAAATGCTTAACAACTGATTTTGTGACCCAAATTTTGTGAGCGTTTTTTGTGCCCCAAGCATTGCTCTCAAAAATAATGATCCCTGGTGACAAAAAGTTACCGGTATCAATCTCAATGACTTCCATGTTGGTTGCTCTATACCGTGGGGAATCTGCTGAACTTATATTTAACGCAGCACTAGGATTGGTCACAACAGACTTCCTCGATGTTGCCTGCAAGCTCCGGCTTAACCCAACAAGACGGACAGAGTCTCCACGACGCAAAGCAGGTTCTGCAATGCAAGTACCATGATTGTGGTTCTCAGAAAATGAGACTTATCTTTAATTTATAAATATTTAATTAATTTATAAGCAATACAGAAAAATTAATAAAACACTTGAGAGACGGGAAAATAAAAGTAAATCGACTCTCTTATCTTTCCCTTGCAAATTTCCCTCAGCTTATCTCTCCTTTAAAAACATAGAAGAGATAAGGATGAATTACAAGCCTCCATTGGGGCAGAATAATATTCTATTACTATCAAGGACTGCCAAGGGCATCGCCACTTTTACATATATAAACAGCCTTTACAACGGCCACCCAGTTCACACATTCTACACCTAGTTTAGGTTAATTTTATAGTCAGCTTAATAAACATATGCGAGCAACCAAGAAAAACATGCATACTATCCCATTGACTTCGCCGTACAGCACATTAATTCATTCTCCAAGGTGCAGTCTATAGCCAGTTCCTGAATTATACAACGAGAACCATTTTTGTCTGTGCCATATTCTGATTGAATAAGCATATTGTCATTCAAAATCCAGTGCCTGAAAATGTTCCACATAAAACAGGAACTTTAAGCAATTTGTGAAACTCAGTTTATGGATATGCTAGGCCCATTTTTGTCCAAGTATAGGGGATAGTATGAAAGTTCCTAACCATTTAATTAGGACATGCGATAAAATTTTCTAACACCAGAAGAACCAGATACTTATACTTCAATCGAAAGGAAAGACCCCATATCACCCTCGACATAATTGTATGTCAACTTTTACATAGAAACTCACAGTCGTGAGCGGTCTATAGCCACGACTCAACATATTGAACATCCAGTCAGTAAGATTTCAGATAGTTATGTGGTGTGTGCAAGGAATCCTATTGCCTTACTTCTGTCATGACAAAGGTAGAATTGGTTTCAAACAGAGAACTTTGTGGGTTAAATGCATCTTGGGTTCCAGTTTTATTTATTTATTTTTATTTTTCTTTGGGGGGGGGGGGGTGATGTGTAGTTGGGGTATAGAGTTTTAATTATCTTTTGTCTTCCTTGTGTTTTGCTTTTGTTTTCGCAAGGAGTTATGTGTTGAGTTGAATAACTGGATAAGCCTCATTTCAGTACACTTTGTTTATATATTTAGAAAGGTTTTGATTGGTGACAATGTGTATGTTTTGAGTGGAGTTCTGTAGATTTCATCAATTTAATAAAAATAATAATAGTAATAGAAGAATGTAGCCTTCAAAGGGAAAAAAAAGAGAGAGAGGAGAGAGAGAGAGAGAGCAATCTCGGTAAAAACTAAATAATGAAACAAGGCATTACGAAGAAAATTATCTGAGTTATGCCACTCAAGAGATGACATATACCAATTGTTTGTCATAAAATAGAAACTAACCTGGAAGAAGTTCAGCGGCTCGAACTACTGAAGTACCAGCAGTTCCCAGTGCTGAAGGGTCATATGCAATAAGTGCATAGTTGTGAACAGGATGGAGAAAAACCACCTGCAGAGGTCATATACTGTTACATATATATATAAATGTGACAACAGTCAAATCAAGGTCTCATTTATAGTCATTTCTTAAAATACCTCTCCTGGAATTTCAATTGGGAAAGCAGCAAAAGAAAGCATCACGTCAGATGCAGAAATGGCGACAGTGTTCTTGTCAACTGCGACTAATCCCATTGTTTCAGAATGATAGATGATCACACCAGTCCCAAAAAAATGCTGCGAGTGGACACCATCAAGCATACATGACGATGGTATAAAAACCTGATTTCAGAAACCAAAAGAAGTTAAGTCATTAGTACAAAAGAAAACTTGCCCCAATCTTATAGTTCCAAATAAAAACCATTGGGGCTTCCCGACATAAGATACCATTATTTCCTAAACTACAAGTATATTTCATGCATACAATGTTGCTACTTATCATTGAGGAAATAACAAGTGCATTGACAAAGACTTGTCTAATTGGGGACCATTGACAGAGGAAGCCAGTCACTCTTTGATTGCTTCACAAAGGAATATCTTTGTGTCCATTTCGGTTCTCAACGTTGAGCAGCTTTACTTTTTGACCAAAGCTTCTTTTTATTCTTTTACAACAAGTAAAAGAGGAGCATAGTCGAAGTGGTGTGAAGGAGGGAAAAAATGTTTATACAAAAACAGCGTCAGAGGTATCCTAGAAAATTTTACCTCAAACATCACAAGAGTGGGCTCTATCACACGCTCAGCTATGGAAGCATTACCAGCATCAGCTACAGCCCCATGATGGTCAATCAAAACAGCATCTTCCAAAGCTCTTGAATCTTCTAATCTATCTTCTTTTGGCTCATTTAAGGAACAATCAGCAATTACATTACCTTCAGAAGAGAGATCCTCCTTCACTCGCCTTTTCTTGGTCCCACCATCATCAGACTCATGTCGAGGATCTAGTCCCTCAGAAACCAATTCATTACTGGTGTCCATAACGGTAGCACCATTTGTCAATTGCTCACTGCTATCTTGATGCACATGTTCCACAAGGCTAGTCTCGTCTGAAACTCCATTGTTTAATAGTCCTTGCTTCACATTGTGAATGCCAGATGATAAAAGTGCGCAGTCAGGAGACAGAGCTTGCTTTGCTTCCCAGACACCTAAAATGTCATCCCGGGTATATATCTGAGGGGGAGCATACCATTCATGGCGGTCAACTGTGACTAGAACAGACTGCAGCCAAAAGAAAAGAAATAGATTCTTTATTTATAAGACACTGGTTATATAAAATCTTTGAATGCCTATGCTTATGACATAAATATATATACTCCCTCCGTCCCAAATTGAACTTCAAAAAAAAATTGGGTTCAAGAATTAAGAAAAAGGTGATGTGTTGTGAGTGTAGATGGCTTGGTAGGAGAGAGAAAGTGGGGTAAGGAATAGTTAGTGGTAATTGTTGTGCGTATGATATGTGGGGCCCATAAATAAAGAAGAATAAAAAACTTTCCTTTTTAGGTTTTGAAGTTTAAAATGGGACACCAAAAATGGAAATTTTTGAAGTTTAAAATGGGACGGAGGGAGTAGATGTAGATGTGTGATTGGAAACAGATTCAGTTGTGCACGGACAAATCTGCCCCCTACAAACATGTCAAGGAATCACCTCTGATTCATCCAGAAAAGTTGTAGTCATAAAAAAACATTATCAAACCGTCTTTTTTAATTGTTCACACTTTTGTCCAGGCACACTTTTTAAGAAAAAGTAAATAATATCGGTAATGGTCCTAATGGAGTATGTGCGTTGAGTATGAAAAGTGTGATGGTATTTGTGACTTGTGAGTGTGTGTGTGTGGGGGGGGGGGGAGTAGTTGTTGTGAGTATGACAAGGGGGGCATTGAATAAAGTATATAATTAAGTTTTCTTTTTTGGTGTGCGAACAATCAAAGTAGACAACAAAAATGGCAAATAGTGAAACGCTAAGAAAGACGGAGGGAGTACATGTTTTTTTACATATACGCTTCATAGTAAAGTGTCCTCTGTAACCTTTTAGAATTTCACAACCCCTTTCTTTGCCCTAAGCAATGGGGTAGAATAAGAAAACTCATTCGGTTCACTCAAAAATCAACAACTGATTAGTGCAACTAGATTTTTTAAAAAAGAATTACACAAGATGAAGACAAAACGGCATTTATCTCAAAAGAACAGTCTTTCTGGTGTATACTCCCTCCATCCCACTTTAATTTACAAAAATGAGCTTGGGCACATGAATTAAGGAAAAGGTTGAAAAGGTGATGGTGTTGTGAGTGTATATAGTTGTGTAGGAGAGAGAAAGTGGGGTAGGGAATAGTAAGTGGGTTGTTGTTGTGAGTATGACAAGTGGGTCCCATTATTTAAAAAGTATTAAAAAGATCCATTTTGGAATTTTGTAGATTAAAGTGGGACACCCAAAATGACAATTTTTGTAGATTAATGTGGGACGGAGGGAGTATGCATTTATATGAGACGCAATGGTGGAAGCAACTACCTTCCTTCGATGACGATCTGTGTAGCTTATGTACTCCAGTGGAACTCGTGCTCCCCTTGACAGCTTTGATAGCAGAATAATAAGGTCTTCAAGTCGTGATATCTCTTCACCAGCAAACTTCTTGATAATGGCATGACGAGGAACTCCGGCTCTAAAAAGCATGTATCTGTAAATTGGCAAGTGAAGAGTTGAAAAATCTTTAGCTAACACTGTCATTCAAATTCCAATGGACCAACTCTTCCGCTTCATTTCTCATATGGCTCAAAAGACGAGATAACTCGAACATCAACAAACATAGCCCTAGAGTCTATGTTTGCACAATAAAATAAAAAGCAACTTACCCAGGTTCTGATACATAGACAAGACCACAGTGAAAGCGGAAATTCCTAGCCTGTTTCAGAAGAGGAGTAATGCAAGTTATCACTCCGCAGGTAAAAGCAGCACAAACACAGTTATTAAAAAGGCAACGTTAAGCGCATGTGTGTATATATTTTTTTCACTTTTTCTGTTTTTGGAAAGTTATATAAAGGTTTGAGTCCTTTGAGACCAAACTAAAGCTATAACAGAAAATTTCCTTCTTGTCTGGATGTAGAATTTCTATATATATATACTCCCTCCGTCCCGCTTGAAATTGCAAAATTGGTCAAATTAAGGTCGTTTTGACCAACATTTAATAGAAATATTAATGATCTGAATAAAAATTTAAAAAATGTATAATGATCACCATTAAAAATCCTCTCAATAACAATTTTTAAATTTTTATTTGGAACATAAATATTTCTATAAAGTGTTGGTCAAAACGACCATAAGTTGACCAGTTTTGCAATTTCAAGCGGGACGGAGGGAGTATATAAGAAAAAAGAAAAACTTAAATATGCATAAAGGTTTTTGGGTGCAATTTTGCCTAGATTTTTTTTTTTTTGAATATGATATCAATGCATATGTAAGCTTACGTAAAAGAAGCTTAAAATATACTCCCTCCGTCCCAGCTCAATTGACACTTATTTCCATTTTAGTCCGTCCCAGCTCACTTGACACTTCCCAAAATATCCTACTTTTTATAACTTTATATTCACTCTACCCCACCACTCATTCTCTCTCTTCATTTTCCACCACTCAATTTATTCAACCAACACTACTATTTACCCAACTCATTCTCTCTCTTCATTTTCTACCACACATTTTCCTTATTTTATTATTTTTTTCTTAGTTATTGTGCCCACCTCTTGGGTGTCAAGTGAGGTGGGACGGAGGGAGTACATAGTTTTCTGATGAATAATAAATCAAAAGAAGTTCATGAAAAACTCATCCCCTTGAAATAATTATACAGCTCTAACGAACATACTCCCTCAGTCCCAGAGTAAGAGTCCTACATTGGCTATACACGCCTATTGAGGAAACACTAGAAAATGGATAAAGATTGCAAGTGGGTTGAGGATATAATTGTATAAAACACTATTCATAATGCAAGTGGGTAAAAAGTAAGTGTTGGTTTATTTGTAATTATTATTTTTTTTGGTACAAAGTTTATTTGTAATTATGCAAGCACTATAAGGATAAAGATGTCCAAAACACTATTCATCTCTTGCCATTTTAGGAATGAGACTCTTACTACGGATGTACCAAAAAGGAAAGTAGCACTCTTACTTTGGGATGGAGGGAGCATAGTTATTAGTTACCAGCAACTCCCCACCCCTCCCCGTCCCACATCCCGGATCGTGGGTCATTCGCGTCCTAGTTCACAATGGAACTCGAATCAAATTGTTGAAACCATCGTACAGGAAAATATAAGGTCGGTAGAGTAGAAACTGACCTTGCCTTGCTTTTTACGATGGAGAGTGAGATGAACAACTTGAGTCTCGATGCGAAGAGGTCAATTGAAATTATGATGGCTTTGACTTACCGCTGGGTTCCGCTAGACAGATAAACATTACTCCCTCCGTCCCATACTTATTGCTACCAAATGGGAGTGCATAGGAATTAAGAAAATATGTTGGAAAAGTAAGTATTGTGAGTGGGTAGGAGAGAAAAAATAAGTTAGTGGATAGTTGTTGTGAGTGGATAGGCGAGAGAAAAGTGAACATTTTGGGTAAGTAGCAATAAGTATGGGACGCCCAAAATGGAAATAAGTAGCGATAAGTATGGGACGGAGGGAGTATTTGCCTTTACCATATTTTGGGGTTTTCTACCTTTACAGTCTTTTAGCTCCAACACAACATATACATATATACTTAGTGATGCATTTCCATTAATAGCGTACTGTTGCGTACCAACTGATCCTACCCACGGCGTACCCAAAATTTACTAAGTCACGTTCCTCATTCCCGTACCCGTTCCACGTCCCGAAACGTCCCACGTTCCTGGTAACTATGGGAGGGAGTACTTATTTGGTTATACTCTAGTCATCCGTGTTTGTGTCCAATTTTATCCATTTGAATTGTTCTTTCGGGACAACCTAATTCTTTCCGCCCTTTAAATGCATTATTTACTTCCAATCAATAATTACAGTTAAACCTTACGGATGTGGATGTATCATAATTTGAAAGAAAGGCCAACTGAAAATCTTTGGACTGGTGAGCAACCAGCAGCAAGGCAAACACATACACCATAGACTCCGAAGGCCTAAAATTTCCAGAATGGAAGGACTACATGCTTTCTCAAATTTAATGACAAAAGAAGCACACATTATTAAATTATAAATATTGTTAGGAAACAAACCTGTTGATAGGAAAGGGGATGTATTACAGCACCACTTACTTCCAAGAAGTAGTTAGGGGTTATAGAGTGTAAATCCTGAACCTGAAGAAACATAAAGATACCACGTTTGAGATTGTACAATTAGCCAATTACATAAAAAGTGGGCAGATAGATACATGAGATCTAAGTTCATATATACAAGTATAGTCGCGTTAAAAGAATAGGTTTAGCATCCAAAAGTAAGACAGAATTCAGTCCAAGATAATGTCTGCAGAAAAGGTGACAGCACAGTTAAGGCACTGATAAATTCAACGTGTGTTTGCATGTTATTTAATTTGAAAACGGTTGGGAATTTTTCCATCACACCACATACTAGAATTCCGAGAACACATTTTCGGTATCTAATCAGGTATACATCAGTTTTTGAACAGGGAACTAAAAAGATTAGTATATCACCTCCAAGTGAACAGTCAATGGTGAGCCACCCCTTTCAATCTGCAATTCAATCTTGTCGCCCACACTATCATCGAGTAGAGTCTCCATCTTCAAAAACTGGGTTATTACCTGTATCGTAAAAGATGATGTATTTTGAGAGTCTAATACAGGACTAATATGTCATGTTTAATTCCAGATTGCCACTTAATATCAGCAATCCAAAATCCTTGTTTTGATAGTGACTATGGAAAGAAAAAGTATACTGCCGGATGGTTTAAAAAACCATTTGTGAGCATCATCATACAGAAATTAAGAAATTTTGAGTTTCACTCACACATGCAGAAATCTCCAAGTTAGATGAGTTTGGAAATTTTAATTTTTAAACATGTTCCAATCCCACAACATAGTATACAATATGAATTATAATTTTCTTGAATTCTCAAATCAGAATACGCAACAAGATAGTAGGGAAAACAATAAGTGCCAGATATAATCTAAAGGTAATTAATTACTCATAAGCAAATTCAAGAGTAATCATCAACAAACAAAGCATACAGACCTCCCCATTCAACCGAACAAGCACATCCCCTGGCTCCAAGTGCGTATGAGCTGGGCCACCAGGCACCTACAATTAACCAAATTCACAAATGACTAAGATACACATGCTAACTTAAATACGATAGTAATTCACCACTCTGAGGGAACTTCACTTACAACAGAATCAACAACGAGCATCCCAGTTTCACTGAGAGGAGAGGCATGACGCACCAACTGGTCCAACCAAAAACAATAAGATATTGAGGGGTCGTTTCAGTTAGATTTTCTGTATGGAAAGATATACCAAAAAAAGAAGAAAGCATAGTCCATATATACACAAGTACCATCTCTGTTTCACTTCGTAGACCAAGCCTGCGGGTTTCATCAAATCCTTTGTGGAGAAATGTCGCCTATATCAGACGTAGCATACAACGTTAAGCCATGAAAAGCGAAGGAAACAAAGGCCAGAAACTCACAGAAATTTAATACTGATTAGCAAATAATATAGCAGAAAGCAAATTAACAGAACAAATTGATGCAAGGAAGTAAATTGTAGCCACTGGCACATCTAATCATCTTCATAACTTGCATACGTGATACAACCTCAGTATCATGTTTCTCAAAAAGGATGAGAACCAACAAACCTGGAGCGTACCGCGAGGGATTGTAATAGCCTCCCACTTATCCCCAGAAGAATCTCTTCCCGTCTGCAAGAACTTCAAGGCCCTTACAACCTGCGATTGGCAAAATTTAGAACATAGAAATTCTGGAACTGATATAAATAGGCTATGTGCACAAGACAAGGACCGCAGGAGGAAAAGGGAATATAAATCAACCCTTGAAAGTTGGTAATTATAAATGCTTATTGGGGTCAACTTCGGACCAGAAATGGTGTCGTATCAAGCTCCCGGTCTATAATGGTAACAAAGTAGATGATTGTAGCAGACCTACACTCTTGCAATGGGTCGGCATATTTATCTTTTACGCTTATAGACGGTCGGATGCTGACATGAACAAGAAGATTGTTAAGGTTACTACTCTTTGAAGATTGTTTTTAGGGGGGGGGGGGGGGAGAGAGAGGGAGGGAGGCTCTCAGAGAGACGCCAAAGTCCCCGCTCCTCTTTATCTATAGTATATAGATATAAGAGGCTGGAGTCTCGGAACTTCAATTGTGATTTTGATAATATCAATGCTTTGTTTATTTTACTTGATTTTCCCAAGATCACAAACAGCAGAAATAAGCCCTCCTGGAAGTAGAAAGTATGGGTGTGGACCATAGCTTAGCATGTTGTTGAATACACAATCTGAATGCACAAGCTTTCTAAGGACTTTTGAACTTTGAATACCACGATTCGCCAAAAAGTTTAGTACAAAAGGCCCGGTTAACAATACAAGAACATTTAAAAGTAATTGCTTCTTAATGGAGTTCTTCAGGAAATATGTTATTTACAAAAGATTACATTCAAGATGGGACAGCCACGTTGAGGAAACGCCTCAAAAAACTAGTGTTGTAGGATCGCGCAGGAATTAACAGTGATTTCATGCCAGCAATAGATGCTATCAATGATTCATGGATTTGAAACCAAAAGCCAAAGACCAAGTCGATCTTCTTTCACATAAGTAAAGCCCGCTCTTCCCTAAATACCATCTCTTGTTAAAACATGTTACATGTCAAGGGTAAAATATATATGACTATCATACACTTGCGGGCTTTTTCCTACAGACATTTAAGAGATACAAGTAGAGGATCAAACAAAGATGGGATGCAAATGAGTAAACATTAAAGCAGGAAAAAAGAACATTGCTAAATGACAAATAAAATTGGCCTAATGGATAGAAATAATACATAACGGCAACCCAATCGAAGCAGAAGCGTATAGGAAAGAGGGGTGATAACCAATTCATACTTTAGAATGTAAACTGAACATCGCATAGATTACTCAGGTTAGTTGAACTGTTTATTCAAGAACTGTTTATTTTACTCCATGGAAGTCCTGGGACAGATTTGGAACTCCTGCTTTGCCCTGGTTTGATTACGAAACCCAAGAGAATCACACTAGGTTGCTTTTTTGACAGATATGATTGAGAAGCTCTATCATGAATAACATCACTATTGGACATAATGAAAGAACCATAAGATACTCACCCGTTCTAAAGGTAAGAAAAATGCTGATGCACTTGAAGACTTGCTCCCAGCATTCAAGGCAACAGCCCTCCCTTGCCAGTCAATGACTGGTGAACCACTTGAACCTCCCTTAGTGCCAGAAGCCGCCTGTTTTGGGATTAAGTACAATGACAAGTGTTTAATCTTAATAAATTTGAAAAAAAAAATACCATCTAAAAGTACACACAGATCACCATGCAGCACTTATGTGAACTTAAATGCCATGTGACATAATTTTAATTTTGTTTCATCCTAATTATATACTCCCTCCGTCCCTCTTTAATCTACAAAATTTGCCATTTTGGTTGTCCCACTTCAATATACAAAGTCCTAAAAAGGAAATGTTTTAATACTTTTAAAATAATGGGACCCACTTATCATACTCACAACAACTATCCACTTACTATTCTCTACCCCACTTTCTCTCTCCCACTCAACTATCTACAGTCACAACACATCAACTTTTTCACTTTTTCCTTAAATAATGTGCCCAACCCAAAATTTGTAAGTTAAAGAGGGATGGAGGGAGTACAAAGAATACCTGCAACACACACACACACACACTGATGCAAGCATATAGAGATACACACGTACATACATATTAAATATGTTACCACCTCTGTCCCAAAAAAGGAGGCATGGTTTGATTTATTCCGTTAATCAAGAATATAATTGAAAATCCATAAACTCCCTAAAGTATGGATGATTGCCTGGCCACAGCGTATTAACTTTATTTGATTTGACTTGGTTATTCTCAACCACAAACTCATATGGTATCAAAGCTGTATGTTAAAGGGTTCTTTTCTGGTCCTCATATTGTGTCTCCTCCCTTGCACCATTTTATCTCAACTTTGCATTGTCTGTTATTCTTTCCGCTGACCATTTGGTACAACAATGAAATCAAACATCATGCGATATATATTTAGGCTCTTTAGGCAGCGGATACAAAGTAGTTGATAATATCACGAGCCTAGAAAATCACAAACATATTGTGATTTTTATTTCTGAAGCAGTCATCCAGCTCCGAACCTCCTTTTCTTGTATTATATATTGTTCACGCAAAAGGTTTAGAACTATATTTCAATAAAACCTCCTATATTGTCCCTCACTCTGTTTCGTCCAACTAATCTTCATCGACATAAACTAAAGGCGAAAATAGTTTTACCCCCTCAAGCATACCACCAATCCCACTTTGCATCCTCATTTGAAAAGTCGGTTTGTTTGGTACCCAATGTTAATTTTTTTTCCCAATTAACACCCTTGCCCTAACAGACGTTAACAAAAATTAGTCATGTGCAATGCACATGACCATTTATGTTTGCAATACTTACTTGCCCTCACTTAGTCAGTGCATAGAAAGAAAAATTTAAAAAGAAACAAAAACAACCCTCCCCTCACAACAGATCTAATTCTTGAACCCCTACCCCCATCCCCATCCCCACTGCTTACACCTCCATCCTTCACCCTCCCTTCAACCTCTCCCAGATCTAATTGAAATCCACCCAAAGTCAAGGAAATCAAAGTCAAGATTTGGTGAAGATTATATCAGGGTTTCTCTCACAAGTGGATTTGAATTTGAATTTGAAATCAAATTCAAATTCAACCACCCCTCTCTCAAACCCAGTAATGATTTCAGCCAATTTCGTTCGAATACAAACCCAACGTCAATTTGTTTTTGCTCCGGAACAAATCTGGGTTTTACTTTCATATTTTTGAAACCCATATCTACTTTCTTACCTTTGAAACCCAGATCTGGGAACCAATATTTAAATCTTGATTTTGATGTTGATACTGATACTGATTTTGCTTGACTTTGGAAACAACATTTAATTTTGTGAAATCTTGATCTTTGATTTCTGATTTTCGTATTCTAATTTCCGATTTTAGAATTTTGATTTCCCACTTTAGAATCCCATTTAATTATTATTTTTTATTTCTGATTTCCGAATTTTGATTTTTGATTTTAATTTTCACTTGGGGTGAAGGATTTTGATTTTGACTTTGAGGGTGAAGGATATTGATGACATTGCAGTTTGAATTTGGTGACTGAAGTTGATGTGCATGGTGTTGATGGTGGTGAAGGTGGTGTTGATGGTGGCGGTTCTAGTTTGAAGACGAGAAGGTTAAGTTTTATGGTGAAATGACATTTAAGCCCTCCTCTTTTTAAGTTAAAAAACAGAAATACTCACACATGACCTGTTATGTGCTATTTAACGGAAGATTTTTAACGCCTATTTGACAGGGAGCAAAGTGATGAGGCTGTAACAAGTTACATCCCCAGTGCAATCTTCAATGAATAGCCAACTATCAGGGTGCTTACCTGCATGTAGAATGTATTGAAGTCGTTGTAGCCGTCCCTGCAGCAGATTATGCAATTAGTGTTATCAGATGATATACACAAGCAACACTTGTAAAACAGCACAGCTCTAAGCGGATTCACAAAATATATCAGAGTTGAACTCTATGAATTTGAAAAATAAGAATATCAATCAGTTGGAGAAAAAACAGAACCAAAACTTATACCAATAACAAGTAATTGTTTCTGGAAAATCATTAGTGAATGTCAGAAGTAATACAAAAGGACATGACATTCACGAATATGTTTAAGTGGCAAAAGAAAATGTTACTCCCTCTATCCCTAAATGAATGTCTATTTTCAAGAATTTTTTGTCCCAAAATGAATGATTTTATGTAAAATAACTTTGTCTCTAAATGTTTTTTTATCGAAAAAAGTTTCATCAGTCCTTTTCTACATGCAAAACTAAATGTTTGAAAAGAAGATTACAAGAATATATATGAACCTTTGTCACTAAATTGTATAAAAAGTAGAAATTTTCAGATGTCCCTTGATTTGAATTTGGACATTCATTTTAGGGACAGAGGGAGTACTATTTATGCAATTCATGAAGCAGCAGAAACCTTTATTGGAACAATTCTAGCCTTCATGACAAACATGATTTCGGAAGATCATACAACAACAAAAACAGGACTTGAACAACTAAAGGAGACAAAATGCTCAATGTATGGAAGCTGCAGACATGCTAAGTTCAAGGTGATTCATACATGAAGCAGCATTCTCAACTTAAAAACGGCTTGAGTAAGTAGGTAACCTAAGTCCAGTCTGATCTGAGGGAAGCAGTCTCTCAGCAATTGAGCACAAGACTAATGACCAGCAATGCAAAAACATCATTAAAAAAAAAAAGCAGATAATTATCCTATCTTCCAAACACAGTTGATAGGGGCATCATCAGAAATGACAAGAATAACATTTGTGACAAATAATGGCAATGTCTCGAAACATAATGAAATCGATAGTAATATCTTGAAAATCAAGATGAAACAGCAAACATAGCAAGAGTTAATCAATACGTTATGCTAGTACAAAACATAATGAAAGAACCTTTCAAAAGTTACACAAATCGGAGATTGTTGTGAACTGCACATACTTTTTATAGTGAGGAGCATCTCTGTCCAACCGAGCAAGTGTACCAGCCAAAATAGAGACCTGTAACCATACAGTGAATTCTGGTAAGAGAAAATCGTTCACTGGTAAAACAAGCAGCAAATGCATAGGGAGGCAGTATAAGAATATCAAAAGAGAAGTACACAAAAAAATGGTATACGTAAACAAAATTCTGCATCAGGTTAATGCATCAGCTCTCTTATCGATAAGACCCCTAGGAACCACATATCTTGCTGCTAAGGTCTAATATCATACCCAAGCTGTATTGTCATTTAATAATCTATATCTTCTCCTACCCCTTCCCCCTTCATAAAATCCCAGCCGGAGACTAAGATCTGATACTATTCACAACTAAAATAAGGTTAACATGGGTATCGAGATCTATAACTATATAGCTACAAATTATTAGCACTCTATCGTTCAAATGACCATGCTACATCTCAGATGCCTGAACATGATATTAGGTTATTAAGATTTAAGGAAATACCACTGGGCTAAACACTAATATGTTACTGGAGGTTCCGCTTTATTCCTTGTGTATTGGGCCCCAGCACCAAGGTTAGACTTTCGGAGGATACTCATGACCTGCTCTTATTCCAATCCTGGGCGCAAGAGCGTATTACAGTTTAAGAGCTATCTTGGGGGTGCCATATTATTTCAGCACTAGCCTGCCAATCCCATGGTGTCACTTCAGTTATGACCCCCTCCTTCTCGTCCACTTGACTCGGTCTTCCTATCCGTTGAAACTTTTCAAATGAGTTGCAAAGTGAAACAAATTTTCAGTTGATAACCTTGATGTTCATCATTCATTAGTTTGTTGACATCCATACGCCAAAGTGTTCACAATGCAAGAGGGAACTAAAACCTATAGCATGCACGTGGAGACAGGAGATATGAATAGATGCATGCCATCAGCTAGGTATATATCCGGTGGTTTCAAAGAAAGACTTCCAAGATAACAGCCTCTCTTTGTTCTTCTAGATGGAGCTCTAGCGACTATCAGCAAAAGTGTTCTCATTTAGGTGGGTCTGAGATCCAGTCAGTCAGTCACTTTCCACTCACTGATAGAAATTAATTACTCCCTCTGTCCCAAAATGATAGTCCCATTCCTCCATTTGTTTCTCCCAAAAAGTTAGTCCATTTCCAAAATTAAGGCTTCAAAATCACTGAATTTCCAAAAGTTATAATGTAACCTTGAAATGTGGACTATCAATTTAGGACAGAGGGAGTATCTATCATTTCTGGTCAATTGTGATAAACTAGAGTCAAACAGATTGACGTTATAGAATGACTGTATTTATTTTCTAGCAGAACTTCAAATCACCATCGCAAACTAAGAGATGTCGGCGACAATACCAACTATACAGGGAAAAGTGATGGGACAACCTTAGCAAAGTGTAAAAAGATAGAAGCTACTACCTTCTCTCCACTATCATTACCAACGACCCTGATTTCGAGTCCGACACAAGCAGCCTCTGGAGCAAGAGGAATCTCCTCATAGCTCAAGAATTGTACTGCAGAAGGATCATAACGAAAGAAGCCGAAATCATGAACCTACAATATAGTGTCAAAATAACAGTGTTAAAAGCATGGGAGCTCCAAATATTATATACTCCCTCCATCCCACCTCACTTGACACCCAAGAGGTGGGCACAATAACTAAGGAAAAAGAATAAAATGAGGAAAATGTGTGGTAGAAAATGAAGAGAGAGAATGAGTGGGGTAAATAGTAGTGTTGGTTGAATAAATTGAGTGGTGGAAAATGAAGAGAGAGAATGAGTGATGGGGTAGAGTGAATATAAAATTATAAAAAGAAGGCTATTTTGGGAAGTGTCAAGTGAGCTGGGACGGACCAAAATGGAAATAAGTGTCAAGTGAGCTGGGACGGAGGGAGTATATATATACAAGAATATGAGAAAGTATGAAATAAAGTAAGGTGCACAGCATCTTGATTGGATGACATGGTAAAGAAAGCATCAGATAGAAAGCACCAGCGATGACATGAAAGGAATCACCCGTGCGTCCTTATACATTCCTGGCAATTAGAAAGTGACTCCCAGGAAAACAAGTAAATCATTTCTTCAGATACACACATGCACTTTGTTTTGTGAAACAAAAAGCAACATCGCGGGCAAGAAAACCCAAAACCATGTGATATATGTTTCCTTTTCCAGGTATGAGTACTAAACATCCCTACTTCAAAAGGAAACACAGCAGTTACAAGTATATCACATGCGGAGTAGTAAGGCCACCAAACAAGTGTATGGTCATGGAACATAACTGCACCAAGTTTGCAAGACACAGACACCAACATACTGAACATAAATTCTACAATATTTATAAGTAAAAAATAATTTCAAGAACTATATACACAGAGAAGTACAACCATATCCCTTTTCCCTTTCTTAAGCAATTAGAAAATACTCATAAGAAACTGTTTAAGCTAGGACCTTTACTTCGATTATTGTCAATCTACACGCTCACAAGTTTATATTATCTACAAGATCATATCAAAACAAAACAAAAAATCTAAAGACAACTTTCCCAATTACAAGTAGACACGGACGATAAACTAGTCTTAAGTTGATATAAGCCAAGATACTTTAAGCCGTTATCCAAATCCCTTCAGCATCAAAACCTACTGCTGGTCTGGGTAGCTTATAAAACCAGTATCTTCCCTTCAATAAGAGAATATACTCAAGACAAGACAATTCAACCCTACCAAACTCATGCAGGAACATAATCTGTGAATAAGTGGAAATAGAGCCAAACCCAATAGAAGTAACTCACCGGGTCTCTGTAAACTGGAAACACAGGTACCTCTTCACGGTTTACAAACATGGCTTCCGCAACAACTGGGCCTGTTAATTAGAAAAGATTGAAAAAGTTAGTACCAAGTGAAACAGAGGCAGATCTTATTACAGTAATGCACATTAATTCTCCAACATCATTGCAAATTACGATGAAGAAATTGAATTTACAATCTGAATTAACAGCATCAGGGCTTAAACCTACCCGGTTTGACCACATGTCGATTGGTCAATATAATTCCCCGAACTTTATCAACGACAAAGCCAGTGGCGTAGCTTGCACCTGCGGACTCAGTATCGAAGGCTCTACAGGCGGTTGTTCGGAGCACAACCACCGCCGGAACGACTTTGTGGAGCGCCTTCCTCCAGTCCTCGGCAGTCGCGAGATTTTCCTTGAACGGAGGATCGATCTCCATACAAAGTTCCTCTTTCATACCTGATTCCACCTTCGATTCACCGTCCAATCCCAAACCCTCCAATTGATCCCCCATTATCTCTCCAAATTCAGTCCAGTTGTCTTCAAGCTATATAAAAAACTGATTCCGACAAATTGAAGCCGATAACTGAATTAATTAGGGTTTTAGATGAAGACAAATTTAAAAATTGGATCTTTGATGGGAAATTGAACGTCCTTGGGTTCTGACGAAAACTCAAGCGACGGCGATGTACGGCTTGCTCTCGACTCTGTTTGTGGGAGAGCGAGAGAGTGTTTTGTTAACAATGAGGATTGAATTGGGTGCTGACTAGTTTATTCACTCACTCATTGATATACTCCCTCCGTTCCCAAAGTAAGTCATTTTTAGGTTTTTTTTTTTTTTTTACTAAAATAAAGCAAGAGTAGTTTTAGTAATAAATAAATTTAATTTGTTAAAATTTTAGTTTTCTTTGTTAACAAAAATAATTGTGAAAAACTGGGGAAAAACGGTTTTTACCCTAATCTTAGGGTAAAACGTGTTTTTTAAATGAGGCGGTGGCATTTTTGTAAATACTGGGAGGGAAGTTGCTTTTAAAACAAGCGGTGGCATTTTTGTAAATATTGAGTATCGTAAGTGCCGGTGTTAGTGTTAGGAAGTGCCAGACATGTTACACTGGCACTTATTAACACTACCACGGATACTTTTTATAACTGCAGTGACAATTTTTATAAGTGCCAGTATACATGCCAGTACAGTGTATATAAAATGCCGGTTACTTTTGTAAATACTGAGAAGTATCGTAAGTGCCAGTGTTAGCGTTAGGAAGTGCCAGACATGTTACACTGACACTTGTTAACACTACCACTGACACTTTTTATAACTGCCAGTGGCAATTTTTATAAGTGTCAGTATACATGGCTGGCAATTATTAGTACTAACTCTGGCACTTGTAAAGTGCCAGTGCAGTGTATATAAAATGCCAGTCAAGTGACTGGCACTTTGCGATACTAACACTGGCAGCGCTTTGGAAAAACACGTTTTTCCTTAGCTTAAGGAAAAATTCGTAAGACTCACTCAAAATAATTAGTTTTCTAATTAATGTTGTTAAATTTTTACTTTAAGGTGTGCCTTTCGAAGTACAAACATTAAATTAATCAACACTAGAGAATGAAATAAGTAATTAATGTATTGTTAATATGTGTAGATTAAAAAAATTGCTAAAATGACTTATATTTTATAAGAAAAATTAAAATTTTAAATGACTATATTTGGAAACGGATGGTGTACATAATTACAATAACAACGCTGGTCTTTGAATACTACTAACTCCGACCAAGAAAATAAAAAGAAATTATTTAACTTTTGACGGTCAAACAAGTTAACGTTAATTAAACATTAGTAACATTGTATTGATCCTAGTTGAATTTATGAAATTTCTTTTTTTTTAATTACTAATTTATCAATAAAAAATTTATAAAATTAACTAGGATGAATGCATTGTCATTATTAACTAAAATCGATTTGACATTAATGTTTAGTTAAAATTTATTGTATTGATCATAATAACTAAATCTATACTATAGTATATTAAAGTTGGCCAAAATGAACATGGGTGTGACACCTCATCAAGAATTGGGATTATCTTGCATTTTAGGAAGCCACATCATCCTAGCTATTGATGTGCCAAGGCTTTTCATATTCTGGCTCTTAGTTGAGTATATTAGACAATAATATTAGGTATGATACTAGGTGAAAGTATTGTTCTAAAAGTACTATACAAAGTTTATTAACTAAATATACTAGATAAGAAGTTTAGTTGAGTATATTAGACAATAATATTACGTATGATACTAGGTGAAAGTATTATTCTAAAAGTACTATACAAAGTTTATTAACTAAATATACTAGATAAGAAGTTTAGATATATATAGACTAGAAGTGTAGACTTGGTAGGCCTTGCATTTAAAAAGGACAATAAATTATCCAACTTTTAGGCTTCTTATGAATTGAATTGAAACATCCATTATAAGAATATGAATCAAAGAGTGATCATTGGAATATGAAGTAACTAATGTCTAATATGACTAATAGAATTAACTATTTATATCATAAATTAGTAGATATACAATCTCTATATTTTATTATAATTGATTAGAAACTAATCACATATAGTCTTTACTAGGAGTAGTTGGAGAAGTGGAAGTACAAGAGACTCGAAATTTGAAGCATCACCCGATTTAATAAAATTTTGTGTATCTTGGAGACTCATTAATTAACAAAACAATGTTTCTAAGTTTTTTTTTCCTCCAACGTGGTCCCTTTCATTTTTCCGACATAATTGACATGAATCAATTGTTCATTCACAAATTGGTTTGCTTTCAATAACTCAGCTCAAAGAAGAAGTCACTTTGTCGAAGAAAAACTATGGAAATACAATGAAAACTGTGTCGAATTTGTGGTTAAAGCCTTTCATTCAACATTTAAGTTTCGGTAATTGTATTTCAATCATTTCACATATTACCTCTATCTCAAAATAAATGTTCAAAAAGTTTTCAAATTTATTTTAAATCAAAAATAAATTTAAAATTTTATTGGAAATTCATTTTAGGACATTTGTGCATCAATTCATGTAATTGCCAACAAACCTATACTCACTTTCTTCATGTGTTTTTTCCTTTCTAATATTGTGTATTTTTTTGTGTATTTTGTTTTGGTTCATTTCATAATTGAACAATATGAAGAATTGTGAAAAACTCTTCTGTCCCAACATTATTTTTCTACTACTTTTTTTTCTTTTACTTTTGATTATAATTTTTATTTTGTATTTATATTTAGATTTTTTCCTTTTGAAATTTATTTGTTGATTTAAAATAGATTTTCTTTTAATTTATCTTTTTATAATCATTTTCTTCTCAATGTTTTTTTTAATCGTTGTTTACTTTTTTATTTTCTTTTTGCTTTACCTATGTTTATAATTTATATATTATTTTAGTTTTAGTTTTATTATTGTATATTTTACTAGACTTTTTTAATTTTATTTGTTGCTTTTGTCTATTTTTAATATTTGTGAATGTTTTTTTCCTTCATATTTTATATTTCTATTTTCAATTTTCATTTCTTATGAATTTTGTTGTTATGTTCAATTGAATTTTATCATATCAAAAATCATGGGCATTCCTCATTGAGTTCAGAGCAATTTAAGGTTTTAAATTAGATCATATGGTTAATAAATAAATTAGATAACAATTGGTAATCAAACGTAGTTCAATAGTTAATTCAAAATGTATTTTCACGGACCAAAAAGATTTTTTATAAAAAATAAATAAAGAAGGTCTTATATAGTGATTAACACTTACTCAAATATTTCACATTTTTTACTTCTATTTTTTATTTTAGAATTATTACTATAATAAAATAAAAATTATTTATAAAACCTCTAACTTTCCCGTGCGTAGCACGGGCTTCGCACTAGTCTATATATATAAAAGTTGAGGAAGACCCCTATAGAGTCGTCACGTGGACAAAGCTTGATTTACATGAAGCCACATCATCACCTCTAAAATTAATAACTGAAAATTAATAACTGACTTTTGGAATTCTTACTATTAGTTATTATATAGGTTAACTACTACTATTAATAGTATTAGTTAACCATAATAGTTACTATATAGGTTAACTACTACTATTAATAGTATTAGTTAACCATAATAGTTACAATATAGATTAACTATTATTATTAATAGTAATTGTTAACTATAATAATTACTATATATATTAATTATTATTATTAATAATATTAATTAATTATAATAGTTACTATACAAATTAATTATTATTATTAATCATATTAGTTAATCATAACAGTTACTCTCTTCGGCTCAAATTGAATGTTCTGTTTTCTCTCACAATGAATGATCTTTTGAAATCTACCTTCACATAACTTTTAAAAAAAAAAATCATTATATATTTACAAAACTAAAATTTTAAATTTGAATAATAAGAAAATTTATGATTTTTCTATTAATATTATTATTTTTCTTTAAAATAATCCTTAAATCCCAAATGTACATTCACTTGAGGAAGGATGTAGTACTCTATAAGGTAACTATTACCATTTAGCTCACTATTAGCTAATAATATGAATCAGTCTTATGAAAAAACATGTTTTACATTAAGAGATGTGTAAAACCTATTATACATTAAGAAATTATGTTTACATTAAGGAATGGAACAAGTTTTACACTAAAGCTAAGTAAAACAAGTTTTTCTCAATATTTTCACTAATAATATTAGTTAACTAGAACAATTACTATATATTAAAACTATTACATTTACAATCTAAAAATAGATACTATTATAATAAATTATAATTAAAAACATTATTTTACTAATACATTATAATATTTAAGTAATAATAAAATATTAGTTACTCATAATTGTTACTATATTGGTAAATATTCAATTTTCTATATAAATAAGATTACTATTACTAGCTAACATTATATTTAAAATGATGATTACTATATAAAAAAGTAATCACATTCTATAGAATAATATCAGTAAAGTTTTACCGTACAGAGTACGGGCTCTTTACTAGCGGGCTCTTTACTAGTATAGTACATACATAAACATCCCATACATGATCAAATCATTGGAGTATTTACAAGAGATATAAATTGACTACTCTTAAGACCAGTTTAGTCATTTCCTTCACTAGAAGTTTTCTTTTTCGTGACTAATTCACATTTTTGTTGAGTTATTTAGTTATTGTATCTAACAACTATATTTGAAAAGTGTGTTTGTCTATACCACCATACTCTTTTTTTTTTAAATATAATCTGTATTCTTTTATAGCATGATTATAATAAAACGAACATGTGTTGTTAATTTATTTTTAATTTGATGAGATGTGTTCTAATAATTAGTTTTGTCACAATTTTCTCATTCTTGTTACTAGTATTTCTTTCATCAGAACACAAACTCTAACAACCATGTTCAAAAAGTGTGTTTGCATAGGAATTAATTCCTCAAGCCCCTTCCACTTACACCATAAACCCATGAAATTTTCAAAAGCCCACATACAACCCAAATCAAATTCCACAAAAACTCATCATCCCTCATTCAATCAAATACAAATTTTAAATACCAAAACTACCCCTCAACCTAATAAAACCCTAACCTCTCTCCCCACCCTCCCTTATTTTTATTAAAACTCACTCACTCACTCTCTCTCTCGGATACACAGACACAGTTTCGCTCTCTCTCTCTCTCTCTCTCTCTTTCCTCCCCACCTTCGCCTCTCTAGTCGCCTCCCTTCCCTCCGGTCATCTCTCACTCTTCTCCATCTATCTCTGGCAACAACATGGAGAGACCTCTGACTATATTTGGCGACCTTATGCACACACACTCCTACCTCACCCCACCTTTTCCTCTACGACGACACCACCATCCCCGGTGGCACGCATTTTCTCTGGCAAATTCCTCCGTTAGATTTTGACGATCATGTGTTGTTTGTGTATATCTACGAAGCCAGACCCTTCTTTCCACCGAATCTGTCAAGATTTAGAACTCGATTCATTGGGCCCTTGTTCCAGCAATTGTTCAGGTTCAATCTGTTCTTCAACGAACCAATAATCTCCTCCGGCGACCTCCTCTAAGTCCAGATCTGAAGTCCGGCAAACTTATACTCTTCTCCGTCCTCTCATTCCAGATTTGAACTCGAGTAACAAATATGACTCGACTCCAGCGAACCTCTAGACTTCTCGAACAGAGGCATAGATTGTTTATTTGATTGGAAATTTTTATTTTGAATTAATGAAAATTTGTTCTTAGATTTTGATGTATGGTTTGGATTTGGAATTATTGTACAATGCTTGTTTGGTTGATTTTCTCTTATTTGGTGGAGATTATATGAGGCCTTGGTACAATTTGAAGCATTTTAGAAAATTTGAATGTAGTATCATTAGTTGCTTAAAAAATGGGTCTTATAGCTGAAATATAAGATTTATTTAGGGATTTTTTTTCAATAAGTCCCTGAGGGAAGGTGGTATTTACCAAAAAAAAAAAAAAAAAAAAACATAACATTTCATATTCTACCTTAGGGTCCCTGGGTTTAACTCAATTTTACCAATAAATCTCTCGCATCTTTTAAATAGCAAAAATACCCCTACCAAAAAACATTCCTCTCACACCTTTAATATTTGACCGCCACCTTTACCTTTGAGCACCAATGTCACTAACGGCCACTGCCGCTGCCCGCCACCACCGTTGTCGCTTCCCACACCGTCGGTCAAAGCCACCGGCCACCACCACAGTCCCTGGCCTCCGCCGCTTGCCGGCCCCCAGCACCGCCACCAATGTCAGACCTTCAGCCACCTCTGACCAGTGCCACCCTTCCCCACCTCCATATTTGACAACTACAAATAATTGAAAATATATTGCCTCCACTAAGGTTTGAACACAAGTCCTCTTGGTCTTAAAAGGGAGACTCTACTTATGCCAACCAAATCCTTATGAGTTTTATGAATTGTTTTAAATTTAATACAACAAAATCACTTTTCTCATTTTTTTTTTAATATTTTTTTTGGGTAGGAGCATTCTTCATAAATGAAAATTTACTCAATTTTTAATAATTATAAAAATGTTAATTTATCATTTGTCTAGAGTGCATATGAGAGTATATTTTTTTTTAACTTTAAACAACCACGAAATTGAGTTATCAATTGTTTCACACATGATGTCACTTTATATTTATTAACTAAATATTTAGCTTAAACAACGGAATAAATTCATTTGATAATTGTTTAAAGATCATTTGACAATACACAACTGTGAAAATGAGTGTCAGTTATGATAAATTGATAGATAAATTTTCAATTATTATACTCAATTCATGTGTGAAAAATTGAGAAACGAATGTCCTAGTTTTTATATTTAAATTCATGTTTTAACCCTGTGATATGAATGTCTCAGTTATTTAACTCAAACTCATGTGTGAACAATTGTGAAATGAATGTCCCAATTATATATTCAAATTTATGTGTAAACAACTATAAATGAATGTCTCAGTTATTATAATAATTGTGAAAAATTGAGAAATGAATTTATCAGTTTTTACAAGTGAAAAATGAAAAAAATGACACAACTATGAAATCACACGACTAAGATATCATACAACTGTGAAATCAGTTGAGAAATGATTTTACAACCGAAAAATAAAAACTAACACAACTATGAAATCACACAACTGAGAAATCATACAACTGTGAAATTAGATGAGAAATAATTTTACAAGTAAAAAATGAAAAAAAAAAAGAAAAAAAAAACACATCTGAGAAATCACACAACTGAAAAATTAGTTGAGAAATAATTTTACAAGTGAAAAATGAAATTTTTATTTTCTAAAATTAATTATATGTTGAGTGTACTTGTTTGATTCGTCTTGATGATACGATTAAAACGGTGGTTTTAGATTATTTTTCTATTTTTAGATTTTGAAATATTGTATTTTAAAAATTCAAGGGCATCTTGGTCTAGCAAAAAGTCTAAGGACTTTTTGGCGAGTTTCAAAAATGTTTGTCCCTATTGGTTGTTTTCATTTGGCTGAGGTACTTATTGGTAAAAGACTCATATATCTATTATATAATTTTGAGTTTTTTTTTGGTGTTTTATTGTGAAAAAAGTTTTATAAGTATAAATCTAAACTGAGGCTTATACTTAAAGTATAAGACTAGTTCATTAATGCTTTCTATTTGTGATTGTTATTTTATTTTGACAAAGACTCAAGTGAGAACACACATACCCGTCTCATCCATGAGACGGGTCATTTCGACCCAAAACTCAACCCATGACTCGGTCATTGAACCGGCTCCATGACCCAAGGGGCAACCCATGCCACGTGGCAACTTCTTATAGGCCCAATTTTTTTTATTTTTTTTATTTGGCTCCAGGACTCAAGGGCGACCCTGCCACGTGGCAGCCTCTCATGGGCCCAATTTTTTTTTTAAAATTTTTTTTTGGTTTTTTTTTGGTTTTTTTTTATATTTTTTTTGTTTTTTTTCGGTTTGTCAAAAGTAATAGTTACTATAACATAATGTAATGACTGTATACATATAAAGTAACAGTTTGTATACATAAAAGTAATACATATATATAGAAAAGTAACAGTGTTTTTTTTTTTTTATGTTTTCTTCGTTTGCCAAAAGTAATACTTATTACAACTAAAATGTAACGAACGTGTTACTTATATGTAATAATGTTTATACATAATTGTAACACATATGTATAGAAAAAGTAATAATTCAACCATTTACATTTTTAGAGCTAAAAACACTTGATTAGTGTTACATGTAAAAGTATTACATTATATATAAAAATATGTTATAATTTCTTTTATTAAAGTGTTACATTTACTTGTACAAACAATTACATTCATATATATGAGCTGTTACTTTTCAAAAAATTAAATCAAAATACACAATATTTTACATTTTTGCAAAAACATTATTACATTTCAGTATAAATGATAATTACATTTAGATATTGCTTGGGTTACATGTAATTATAGTTAGTATTACATTTGAAAAAATGGGTAAAACGAGCTTTTGTTTTTGTAAAACAGGTGTTACGTTTACTTATGAACAATATTACTTTATATGTATTCAGTCATTACATTAAGTTATGGTAACTATTACTTTTGGTCAACGACGGAAAAGCCGAAAAATAATATAAAAACTAAAAAAAAATAAAAAAAAAATTGGAGCTCTGGGAGGCTGCCACGTGGCGGGTTCGGCCCATAAGTCATGGGGCGACCCGTCTCATGCATGAGACGGATCCCCTTGTTCTCATGGGAGACCACCTCTTTTATTTTCAAGCCTTCTTTTTAATGGTAGAGAATGTTAACGAATGGCAATGGCCAATGGTATAGTTAAATTAGTACATTCAGCTAGGTGCTCCATCCATCTTAAAATAAAATTTTATACTCCATCTATCCCAAAAAAATAGTCCCATTTTTTCGTTGTTATTAGGAATGAACTTTGATTAATAATTAAAGCTACTTTTAATAATTTTAATGAAAATATAAAAATTGCTATTGATACACCATTATAAATACTATCAATATCAATTTTTAGATTCACATTAAGATAATTAAAAGTAGCCTTAATTATTGCTCAAAGTTCTTTCGTAGTAAAAAAAAAATTGGGACTATCTTCCTGGGACAGAAGGAGTATATAATTATTAGGAAAAATTGCATAAAAAATCACTCAACTATTCATTTTATGTGGATTTGATCATCAAACTCATTTTTTTTTTTGCATCCTACACACCGAACTCATTTATTTTTGCTTTTATGATCATTATCACTAACTTCGTTAATTTTTATCCGTTAAATGAGTCATGTGCACTGCACATGACATTTTTCAAAGGGTATTTTTGGTAGTTCTCTCACACAACCATTTTCTTCCACTCCTCTCTCTCCTCCATTAATGGGTTCATCATCATCATTGTTCCCAAATCTCAAACCAATTTCCCTCTTTAAAATATCATCAAAATAACAATCATATCCCAAAATTAAAGATGGAAAAATCAAGATATGTGTCTTCTCTTACAAATACTCTCAAAATCAAATCATCAAACCACAAATGCCCCTAACCCACATCGCCCTAATCAGTGTCTGTAAAGAAAAACAACAAATACCCTATCCTCTATTTCAAACGAAATCAAAATTGGAAAAACATAAAACACTAACAGGTTCAAAGATAGCGAATTGAACAGGACGAAGTTCAATTCATGGCTGGGAAAATAATGAGGTCATATTCAGTTAGCGCCGGCGGCAGCTCTAACAGATCAAGCTACAGCCGCAACTTCGACGTGCCGGAATGAGAAGATTCTAGAAATTCAACGTACGGAATCGGAGGCTGAGGTTGGTGTCGTGGCGGGCATCGTCGGAGTCCGGTCAACCGGAACAACCTTTATCAACTCGGGAGGCGATGAAAATTGAACAAGATTTTGTTGTTTGTCAATGTTTATAAATTTTCAATTGGGTAATTGGGTTTCAAGGAAAGGGGATTGTAAGAAGCATTAGCAAAGAATAATGGGGAGAATCAGAATGGATTCATCTTCTGGAACGAAGATGATAGAATTAAGAGCGTGATTTACCAAAAATACCCTTGACAAATGGTCATGTGCAATGGCACATGACTATTTAACGCAGAAAACATAACAGCGTTAGTGAAAGTGACCACAGACACAAAAATAAATGAGTTCGATGTGTAGGATACAAAAAAAATGAGTTGGGTGATCAAATTCACAGAAAGTAAATAGTTGAGTGATTTTTTTTGCAATTTTTCCTAATTATTAATTCAATAATTTTGATTAACAATATAAACAAAGTAAAAGAATCTATCTATCTATAACTATTACTAAATCAGAAACCACTGACATCAGCGGTGCCACATGTCAACACCATGTTAAAAGTATTCCCTCTAAAATCACTAGATGACATCATCCCTCATTTATTAAATCAATCAATTAATTAAATTATAATTATTTACTTTAAATATTATCTTTGCATTAATTGCTAAACAAATTTACTTCATCCTATTTGAATTTGATGATCCCACAACATCCTCTCTCTCCACACTCTATGTTTTTTTTTTATCTCCTCCCTATTCTCCTATACTTATTTCTTGCAACATTTTTTCATTATATTACATCCTTAAATGAGATAATAGTATGGAAATAACTTAAAAATAGAAGACAATTTTTTTTTTGAGATGGAATGTATAATTTAAATTACTTTCTAAATACGAAATTGAGAAAACTACATTTAACTTTTTCTTCACGATCTCGATTTATCAAAAATAAATAAATCTAAATCTTATTTCTTTAGTCTTTAAACTTAATTTTTTTAATCTAAAGTTAAATCGGTAGTATAGCTAATTTAATTTCTTTAATAAGACCAGATTTTGAATTATTAAGATAAATTTTTACATTATAACGTATGGTGAAACTTTTATATTTTTTTATTAAATATGAACATCAAATATTCTTTTCACCCTAAAATATCTATTTTTTAAGAAAATATCATTACAAGTGTTCATTTCTATTAGAAATCGAATTCATAATGACAATACGATGACATCACTAAAAGTCATGTATGTCTTTATGCTACTAATATTATTTAGATGTATGTAAATATAGAAATTTGTATAATATTTCTTTAAAAAAATGATAAGTAATCAAATTTTGAACAACCGTGCATCGCACGGGATTAATCTAGTATAATAAAAATGCTAAGACCACAATTTTTTGAAACAATGTGGGAAACAATGGGCCCTTAAGGGAATAAAAAGAGTTCATGGCTTTTGATTAGGTGAAACATAGTTTTCACATTTAAGAACCATAATTTCTGAGACAACTCTATTTCTTCTCGGAATAATATTTTGCATACTTTTCACATTTTTCTATTTGTTTCTTGTTTCTCCATTAGCGTTCACTATGTGCATCAAATAATATAAATAATACATATCTACACACACACACCACGTATACTCCCTCCGTCCCACTAAAAGCTTCACCAATTACCCAAAAGGTTGTCACGTTAGAAGCTTCACCATTTCCTAAAATGGAAAAAACATGGGGGCCCACTTGTCATACCCACTCACTTCTTCCTCTCACATACATAAATTGTGGTCCCCACTAACTTTTCCCCTCACACATTTAAACTATGGATCTCACTTGTCATACCCACTCACTTCTTCCCTCTCACAACCCATTTCCCACTCATCACTTTTCTTAATTCTTGTGCATCACCAAAAGGGTGAACCTTTTAATGGAGGAGGAGATCACCTGTGCCCCTCCATGTGCCCCTTTAATCTGGACCGTTTACAATATCAACATAAACGGTCCAGATTAGAGGGGCACATGGAGGGGCACAGGAGATCTGGACTCTTTAATGGAACGGAGGGAGTATATGATTTCTATACAAATGTACACACCACATAAAACTGACAAAGTTGTAAAAAGGAATTGCTACACAAAATAAAACATTATGAAGAAATGTGAAAATAAAATACATTTTACATTTAGTAGTAAAAGTTTTACGTGCAGTACTAAATATTTTACGTGACATTTAAGTACAAAAATATGCTTTTACATTTATTCAAAATATTACTCCCTCTGTCCCTAAATGAGTGTCTATTTTCAAGAAATATTTGTCCCAAAATGAGTGTCTTTTTGGAACATAACTTTGTCCCTAAATGTTTTTTGGGGAAATGACAATTTAGGGTCCAAAGTTTGGGGGGGGGGGGGGGTGTGCCAATAGGGTTCTGATGTATCAATTTTGTCAATTTAGGGTCCAAAGTTGCAAAAGTTGTGCAGGTTAGGCTTTTTTAACGATTCTGTTAACGTAATCCAGTTAAGTCACACGTGTTTTGACATGGACTTAACTGGAGTTTGTTTTGATTATTTGCATGAGCATATTGTCATTTCAGAGAAAATTAATAAAAAAAAATGAAATATTAAATTTTACTACTTTTTATATTAAATTAACTAATAATTAAGACGTCATTTACCGAAAATATTTTTTCAAGAAATACAGTAAAAATATTTATTTTATTAGAACCACTATAAAATAAAAAGTATAATTTTTAAAAAGGAAAAAGTGTAAAAAAATTATATTCCAAAAAAAAAAAAAAACCCCACTTTATTTTTTTAGAAAGAAGAAAGTGGGGATTTGGACAAAAAAAATTCTGTGGTGGTGGTTAGTATTGTTTCATTATTAATATTAGTATTCCAATTATTTTATTTTATTCATAAAATTATTTTTTATTTTTATTATTAATTTTCCTTGTTTATAACTTCATTATTTGCGGTTTCAAAAAAAAAAACCACTTTAATTTTTTATTTGCTTATTATTTTATTTATTATTATTTTTGAATTAATTATAATTATTCGAAAATATAATAATAAAAGTGAAAGAAAATTTAGGGTCAATTGTATAAGGGGTGTGTGAAATGACAGCCCAGGCGAACATCCAAAACTAACTCCAGTTAACTTTTTCTGTTACTTAACTGAATATTCTTTGCAACTTAGTCCAAAAACCCTTAATTGACTAACGTTGTTAACTTTGGACCCTAAATTGACAAAATTGATACATCAGACCCCTATTGGCACACACCCCCAATCTTTGGACCCTAAATTGTCATTTCCCCATGTTTTTTTTCGAATTTTTTTTCACCGGTTTCTTTATACCTGCAAAACCAAATGTTTGGAAAGGAGATTACAAGATTATATATAAATATTTGCTACCAAATTGTACAACAAAGTTGAGATTTTCAGTGTCCCTTAAAATGAAATTTGGACACTCATTTAGGGATAGAGGTAGTAGTATATACTACTCCCTCTGTCCCTAACTGAGTGTCAATTTTCAAGAAATCTTTGTCCCAAAATGAGTGTCTTTTTTGAACATAACTTTGTCCCTAAATGTTTTTTTTCGAAATTTTTTTCACCAGTTTCTTTATACGTGCAAAACTAAATGTTTGGAAAGGAGATTACAAGATTATATGTGAATCTTTGCTAGCAAATTGTACATAAAGTTGAGATTTTCAGTGTCCCTTAAAATGAAATTTGGACACTCATTTAGGGACAGAGGTAGTAGTATTTTGTATAAAAATTGTTACATTTCTTTATTTGAATTTTAACGCTGTAGGATTGTAGCAAAAAGAGTACCGGATTCAAATTCAAATTCAAATTCAAAAAGTATATGGGCATTAGGGTCCCAACTGTACATTATAATTTTTCTTTCTGCAGCCCCTTCACTCTCCCTTCCATCTTCCTCTCTAGTTGTTGCCCAGGATGATCCTTATTTAAATTTTTTAGAAGGCTACATTTATTGAGACAATCAAGAAAGAAATATTATTAACAGAGCTATGCAACCGTGAAAGACCACACCGGAATAAAATTGCTATTGACATTACTTTCCTTTTAGTTTATCCAAAAATAAGGCAAGTGTCACAATGCGATCATCTTACCATTATACAATCATTGTGCACAAGTCAAATGCAACATTTATTATGAGACGGAGGGGGTAACATTCAATACATGAGTATTTTACAACAAGAAGAACAGTTACCAAATACAAGTACCATCTATTTATTATTCACACTTACCAGTCACTTGATACCATCACAAAGGCCTGGACTGGCATTCCTCTCCACTATATGTCTTCTTTTCCCTTACTATGGGAAATTGATCTCGCAAAACCCATTATGGAGGAAAACGGAAAAAAACTTTAAGAAGAACCCAAAAAAAAGGAAAAAGAAACATAATGCAGATCACCCGGAGGGATCATTTGGAAGACACTTCAGAAGCACAACTTGCAATAGGCAGATCAGTAGGCGTGCATACCAGAGCCCTTTGCTGTAAATGTCTCAAGCTCTGTTCCATACTCACTTGCACCATCTCAGCTAGCATCTGCTTTGCTTTCCCGGATTGATCCTCACCGTCGATCTGAGATATTATATTGCACACGATGTTTTCGAGCGTGTCTGGTTGAACCTCCGATCGTGGGTACGGAGAGTCTCTCAGCAATCTCAAAAGCGTGTGCGCTTTTGACTGAGACTTTGCTGTCCCTTGGACAGTGAGCTCAAGAAGTCCAGGGATCACGCCTTCTCTAAGAATTGGTTCCCTATATGCACACCGGTCACTCTGACACATTGTCAGAAGGGTCCCAACTGCATGTTCACGGCTTTGAAGGGACCCACTTTCTAAAACTTCTACAACCGCCAGTACTCCACCTACTTCCGATGTCAATCCAACTCTTCCCTCTTCAAATGTAACCAAAGATTCGAGAAGAGCGATACATTTTTCTGAAATTTTGGAAGATTTCTTACAGTTTTTTAGTAAGTTTACTATGGATGGAATAGGGGATGCTTGAAGAATTGTACTAAGATTGTTTGGGTGGGTTGAGAGGTTGGAAAGAGCCATTAAAGCGTCAATCTTTGCTTGTGGGTTACCCTGCCCTAAAAGTTCCACAAGAAGAGGGATGGCACCAGAGGCACCAATAATCGGCTTGTTAACTGATGAAGCAGATAAGGTGAGCAAAGACGCGGTTGCATGCTCCTGCAAACTTGAATTTTCTGACTGAAGAAAAGTGATGATTGGCTCCAAGGCACCAGCATCCACAATACTAATCTTATTTCTGCAAAGATAATGAGCTTTTAGTTTTCTTTGAACTTGATGGCTATAGCAATGTATATGGATTCAAGAGATGGCTACTTAATTCAAAAGTAAAAAGGTTTAAGAACGTTTTTAGAGGTTAACTAACAGCCATTCACAGCACAATATATTCCTAATCAGAAATAGTCCTAACTAGGTAACTATTCTAAGTTGACTAGGTAACTAAATATTCTTTATTTGTTGGAAATTGAGTATATCTCTCAATCTCCTAACTTAAACACTTCCGTTGTATTATCAGAAAATGCTGTCAATTATCCTTGTGAATGCCGCCGGGATATGTGGTAAACATATAGATTGGAAGAAGTGCTCTCAGTATTTGGCCTTGACCTAATCTCAATAGTATCATTTATAAGGCATGGACAGGGTGAAACTGGATTAGTTGGTTGAATGTTCCTTCTCTATCCAATGAGTTAAAAGCAGTCGAGCGTAATTTGTAATTGCCACTCAAAACTATGCAAAATGAACAACATGACAAACTTTCTAGAACCTTGGACGGAAAGGAGAAGGTCCACTGTCGATTAGTTATCCTCATGCATTACTTGATAGGTAGTCGTACCATTGAACGTATTTTTCCTACAAAACTTATTCTTCAATGGAAGAAGGCATTCAAAAAAAATTTAGTTTACAAGGCTTGGGATCAGGGGCAGGATAAGTTATGACAAAAGGAAATACAGTACTTTATTTATCAGGATATCTATGTCATCCATCAAATAGTAACTGGTCATATAATACAGTCAGCTACTAAATTCATGCATAAAGAAGATTTATTATCGTTTACTTTGAATCCATCTACCTAGTCAGATTCCACACACTGAATTAGCAAACCAAATTGTCCATCAAGCTGCATAAATCCAAAGACATTAATTTCTAAGACTAATCTTGTAGAAAACAGGAAAATCTGACTAGACTAGGACTAGGACTAGATCTAGGACACATGAGACTGCCCAATATGAATACGCATACCGAGCAAGATGTGGATTATAGTACTCCCATTTAACAATATAAAGGAAAGCCATGAACACACTATAAAAATACAAGAAGAAAAGAAAAAGGTAAATAGAAATTCTTTCTGTTTGTAAACAAAATTCAACATGTGATGGATCAATAGCTTCATGTTGAAGATTACAAAAAGGAGAGTAATAAAAAAAAAGAACAACCCCATACCCACTTTTAACGCAAACTTATCCACATCAGAAAGCATTAGATGCAAAACTGTTAGGCAAGGCATTCCATGCGAATATGACCCGCTGCTTAACTTATGCCTTTGTGGGGTTGCTTTGGTTTGAATGCTCTAAAGTTCAAAGTTGAAGGATTAGAAGAGGTGGGACTTAATAAGTGGGGTATGGACATATGCCTCCAGCAATTTGTAACAAACTGAAACCAAAGTAAAACCATTGGTACCAATCTCCCAAATTTGCAACTTAATTCAACTATAACCAATTGTTTACATCAATCTAATTATTCTAATGATAGTCCAAAAATTGTTCTTGATAGTAATTAAGTGTAGCAATAAGTTGAGGAATTTCATTGTGATATATATATATATATATATATGTGTGTATATATATATGTGTGTGTGTGTATATATATATATATGTGTGTGTGCATATATATATATATATATATATATATATATATACATATATATTTTTTTAAAAAGTCTTTGGTCAAAGATGAATCAAGGTGAAATGACGATCATACTTTTCTTAAATCTAAGAACAGAACAATTTCCCTTTTTGTTTGGTTGGTGACTGAATTAACAACTTCTTTTTGAATTCATAAAGCAGCCTTAGCTTGTTTAATCTACCTTTTCGTTAATTTAATCACTCTCCTTTCCCGCAACCAATCCAGATAGAAAGGACAACCAAATAAAGCTACAACATCATCTTATTTTATCTGAATTTCTTTCCCCAAATTGATGAATCCAAAGAAAAAAGATACACATAATAAAATTCCAGAAAATGACGCCAGCAACAATTCTAAACCCCAAACAATCATCAAACTTCAACCAGTAGGGCAGCAACAATTCTAAACCTCAAAATTGAGCTAAACTACAATTAAGATTCAGATAAACAAACAGTAACAGACACACAAAACACGTGTACAGTGGACTCACAATTCGTCTTTGACTGCGAGGTTGAGAAGAGCGAGTAGGGCAGCCTCGTTGGACTCAACCAAGTCGGACCGGAGCATATCGACGAGAGGCAAGACAGCAGCGGATAACTGTCGGCGGCAGCGTTGGGAAGTCTTGGTGAGGCGGCGGATCTCTCTAGCCGCTTCAATTTTAGAGTAAACGTCATCGGATTGAATTAGTAGAAGCGTGTGGTGAACGGCGGCGGTGGGCGAAGAGGATGAAGCTCGCGGTGAATCCGTGACGTCGGCGGCGGCGAACTGGCCCTCGGAATCCATATCACTGTTCAGTAAATAATACGGTTTGTGCCGACGAAGAGGTTAGTAATATAAAAATATCAGAACGGGATTTGAGGGAAAGGTACTATTTATATTAGGGAGGAGAGAGAAAGAAACGTAAGGTTGAGAGGAAACGTGAGAAGTGGTGCCGTGGCGTTAAGCAACAGTTAGTGGGGCCTACTCCTTCCGGTGAGAGTAGGAGCGCTTTTCAACGGCTTTTGCTTCATTTTGACAGTTGGTTCGGTAAAATTAAAATGGAAAAGTTTTTTTGTACGGGTGTGTTTTGGGAGAAACTAGTTCCTTCATAAGTTATAAAAAGTCATGTTTTTTTACTCTTAAACCCTAAACCTAAAACCTAAACCTAAAACCCCAAACCTTAAACCTTAAACCCTATTAAAACAAGACTTTTTATAACTTATGGAGGAACTAGTTTCTCCCAGAATTTTCTCTTTTTGTACATCAATATTAAAAGTGAAACCAATGACTATTAGAATTGAGAGAAACTGGGAAAATGCGTACAACGTGTTTTTTAAAATGGTGCGGTGACATTTTTATAATTAATAGGAAGTTGTTTAGCGCTGATCGTAAGTGCCAATGACAGTGTAAAAAAGTGTCGGCACATGTACACTGACACTTATTGACATTATCACTGACACTTTTAATAAATGTCAGTATTAATGTTATAAAGTGCGAGTGTAATAGCTGGCACTTTGAAACGCTACCACTGGCACTTAAGAAAAGTGTCGGTTTCATGTTTATAAACGTCAGTTTGAAATCACTGCCTTTTTGTAATATTAACACTGGGCATTTACGATGCTTGCCAGTGTTTACGAAAATGCCACCGCTTGTTTCTAAGAATAAGGGCCAGCATCTTTGGAAAACACGTTTTTCCTTTACGTAAGGTAAAACATGTTTTTCACAAGATCTACTCATTAGAATTTGATATCAATGATTAAGTAATTTCTTTGAACTAATGTTACATAAAAAACTATTTGCTTGTACTTAAATTTAGTGTAATACTTTTATATGTTTAATTTATCTTTGAATCAATTTACTCCTTGTGTCTCAGAATAAATGTTATAGTTGACAAGTTAATATTTTTAAGATTTTAGTTGTGTTTTATATGTCTTATTTATTTTTTGAATCCATTTACTCCTCTGTCCCAAAATAAATGTTATAGTTAACAAGTTAATGTTTATAATATTTTGGTTGTGTTTCCTTAATTGTTCAAATCTTTTCATATGGGTAGAGTGACACCTCCTATGACATTTCAATGCTTGTAACTATTAGAATGAGTAGTATAAGAATGACACCTCCTATGACATTTCAATGCTTGTAACTATTAGAATGAGTAGTATAAGAAGATCACCAAACTTCATACCCTCTTTTTAGTAAGATGACATTTATTTTGAGATAAATAAAAATAAAAAGTAAGACATTTATTTGAAAAAATAGTGCTAATTATTTTTGTTATTTGTCAACCTAATAATATTAGCTTAATTAAAAAACCATAACTAATTATTTGAATAAATATTTAAAAACTGTTAATAAAAAAATTAGTTAATTGATTGATTTATAGCTTGTAGATGGAAAATTGGGCAATTTGATTAATATTGGCAATTATTTGTTATGGATATGGCCCTCCAGTACCCAAGCAAATCGCAAGAACAATAAAAACACACAAACAAAGCACAAGAAATCAAAGCAAGAAAAGACACAGAAATTGTTTACCCAGTTCGTCAATATGTTTGACTACGTCTGGGGGTACTACCAAGCCAGGATCTTGCACTATAATATGTTATCTTGAAGTTACAATGAGTTTAGGGGCGGAACTTTACTTAAATATGTGCCCAAGAATACAAACCTAACCCTAGATGGACAAAGGAACCCGAAAATTGGCCTAAAACCGGACCCGGAATTTTCCCATCCCGACAAGTGGGCGGTCGCCCATATTGGTCTTGGGCGGTCGCCCAAAACCCTGCTCCTCCGGATGCACCAACTGATTGAGTGGGCGGTCGTCCACCATCACCCTGGGCGGCCGCCCAGAACAACAGTTTCTCCGACGATTTTCTTCCTTTTTGCTCTGAAGTCTAGTCCCGGTTGGTCCTCTATTCCAACAATCTCCCACCTAGAGATCAACCGCGCATACAAGCCCTGTATCCGTTCGTCAACTCATCATTGGTGTCGTCCTAGTGCTCACCTCGAACATGGTAGTGCCTTCCTGCTCTCCTATTCTCCAAGCCCAATTGAAGCTTTACATAGCTTCAACTTTTCAAGGTTTACCACCTTGGTCAACATGTCAGCCGGGTTCTCCGATCCCAAAATCTTCTCCAGCCTTAAGATCTTCCTCTCCAAGAGATGCCTGATGTAGTGAAACCTCAGCTCAATGTGCTTCGTCCTAGAATGAAACGTTGGATTCCTAGCCAAGTGAATTGCACTCTGACTGTCACTGTAGAGAGCATTACCACTTCGCGTCTTCCCAAGTTCACCCAAGAAGTTCTGCAACCATACCATATCTTTGCTTGCCTCTGTCACTGCCACATATTCTGCTTCCGCAGTCGACTGAGCCACGATCTTCTGCAATTTAGAAGCCCAGGAGATAGACGTCCCACCCAATGTGAAAACATAACCCATAGTACTTCTCCTCTTATCAAGATCACTTGATGCCAAATCCGCATCCACATAACCCGTTAACACGACCTCCTTGCTTGAGAAACATAGAGCCTTACCAGCAGTACCCTTTAAGTAACGCAGGATCCATTTAACCGCTTCCCAATGTTGCTTCCCTGGATTGCCCATGTACCGGCTGACTACTCCCAGCGCATGTGCAATGTCCGGCCTTGTACACACCATTGCATACATTAGACTCCCCACTGCCGAAGCATATGGAGTCCTCTCCATCTTGTCACGCTCCTCCTTGCCCTTTGGTGAGTCCTTCTCGGATAGCTTGAAATGCATACCCAGTGGCGCCCCTGTTGGTTTCGCCTCTTCCATGCAAAACCTTGCTAAGACTTTCTCAACGTATTCTGCTTGTGAAAGAACCAACTTACCCGACTCCCTATTCCGGTCAATCCGCATGCCCAAAATTTTTCTGGCCTCCCCCAAATCCTTCATCTCGAACCGTTCTGATAACTGAGCCTTCAATCTGTTTACCTCTCTACTGCTAGAGCCCGCTATTAACATGTCATCCACATATAACAACAAGATTATATACCCATTGTCCGTGTTCTTGAAGTAGCAACAATGATCCGCCTCACATCTGATAAAATCAATATCGTGCATGAATCCATCGAACTTCCTGTACCACTGCCTAGGAGCTTGTTTAAGGCCATACAAGCTCTTAGTCAACCTGCAAACCAGTTCCTCGCTACCCTTAGACAAGTAACCCTCTGGTTGTACCATGTAAATTTCTTCCTCCAAATCCCCATGAAGAAAGGCCGTCTTTACATCCATCTGTTCCAGCAACAAGTTATCCGCCACTACTATCCCCAGAACCATTCTGATAGTGGTCATCTTCACAACAGGAGTGAATACCTCGGTGTAGTCAATACCGTACTTTTGCTGAAACCCTTTTACAACCAACCTTGCCTTGTAATGCTTACTGCCGTTTGCTTCCTCCCTGATCCTGTAAACCCACTTGTTATGCAATGCCTTCTTCCCCTTAGGCAGTTTAATCAACTCCCAAGTTTTATTGGTCTTCAATGCGTCCATATCATCATCTATCGCAGCTTTCCACTTATCACAAAGTGCACTACGAACAGCCTCCGCATAACATTCCGGTTCACCACTATCTGTTAACAATAAATAGTAATTTGAAGGAGTATACCTGTCAGGTGATCCACGCAATCTGCTGGATCTACGCAGCGGAATATCCGGTTCCGGAGTATGTGGTTCATCTTCAGTGACCCCCTGACCATGGTCATCATGAACCGTCCTGCTCCCACCCGAGTCTGAAATATCCACCTCTACAACCTCCGGTCCGAACTAATATCATCAGATGCCCCCTTTCTGTCCTTGTACAATACCTGTTCATTGAATACCACATCTCGACTACGAATAATTTTATGGTTTTGGTCATCCCAAAACTTATACCCGAAGTCATCCCCACCATACCCAATAAACGTACATTTTACAGATTTTGCATCTAACTTAGTTCTATCAACAGAGTCAATATGAACATATGAAACGCAGCCAAATATGCGAAGAAATGACAGATTTACCTGCTTGCCACTCCATGCTTCCTCTGGAATTTCATTCTCCAATGGTACCGATGGTCCCCTATTGATCAAGAAAGCAGCCGTGTCAATCGCATATGCCCAGAACGTCTTCGGAAGTCCACACTTCAACCTCATACTTTTAGCCCGCTCGTTTAATGTCATGTTCATCCTCTCTGCAACCCCATTGTGTTGTGGTGTGCCCTTTGGAGTATTCTCCATGCGAATGCCATTCGCAGCACAATATTCCTTGAACTCCCCGAGCTCATACTCCCCTCCGTTATCTGACCTCAAGCACTTAAGCTTAAGTCCCGTCTGATTCTCCACCAAAGCCTTCCATTTCTTAAACACCTCGAATGCCTCATCTTTGTGTTTCAAGAAATAAACCCAGACTCTCCTTGTCGAATCATCAATGAACGACATGTAATATGACGCACCACCCAGAGAAGTTACCGGGGCCGGCCCCCACAAATCCGTGTGGACCAAATCCAACTTTGCTTCCCTCAAAGTCCTACCTGTCCTCGAGAAATTACTCCTCGCCTGTTTGCCAAACACACAATCTTCGCATATCCCCACATCGACTGTCTTCAAACCCGGTAGTCTTCCCTTTGAGCAAAGTACTTTTATCCCCTTCTCACTCATGTGACCCAATCGACAGTGCCACAAATCTGTATCACCCTTGGCTGACGCCACCGCGATACTTGCCTTGGTGTTATTCGCCAAATAAAATGTCCCCTCCTTATTACCCCGAGCGATCTCAGAATCCTCATTGGTAATAACCCAGTTCCTGCAGCCAAAAGTTACCTTGTAACCTTCTTCATCCAACTGCCCAACTGAAAGCAGGTTCTTTTTCAAACCCGGAATGTGTCTGACCCCGTGAAGATGTAGGACCTTCCCGTCCGATGCTCCTATTCTGACATCCCCCTTCCCCTTGATTTTCAAAGGCTCGCCATCCGCCAGATAGACCTTACCGAAATCACCGGAAGTATAATTCTCCATCTCTTCTGCATGCCCGCAAGAGTGGAATGATGCCCCCGAATCCAGCACCCATGATTCTAGTGCACTACTAACACTCAGAACCAGTACATCATCACCTTCGACTGTCACATTCACCGAATTGCCCCCACGATTGGGACAATCCTTCTTGTAGTGTCCTAACTCCTTGCAATGATAACACTGCACCGATCCTTTCGCGACCCTTGGTTTGTCTCTGATCTCCACGGCCTTGCCCTTACCACCCACTACGTTTTCCCTTGATTCAGTTCTCCCTTTATTGCTAGTACCCGGCCTTCCCCTGCTAGTAGTAGCTAAGGCCGATCTCGCAGTAGACGATGTCCCCAATTTCTTCAAACGATTTTCCTCGCCCAACAAGAAGTCTTTAACATCATCATACTTCAATTTGTTCTTACCTGCTGAAGCATTGATCGCTGTCACCGTCCCGCTCCAACTTCCTGGTAAAGACGCTAGCAACAAGCATGCATGAACCTCATCATCAAACGTAATATCCAGCGCAGTCAATGAGTCTATAACATCCATAAACTCATCGATGTGCTTAGCTAAGGATCCTCCCTCTTGCATCTTGAGACTACCCATCTTGCGTATCAAATCAACCTTGTTTGCAGCAGATGGAGTTTCAAATCTCTCAGTAAGATAATCCAATAGCTCCTTTGTGGTTTTTGCCTTCTTGGTAGTCTTCGCGATCCACTTTGACAAAGTAGATCTAACCACCCCTAGGGCTTTCCGATCCATGAGATCCCAATCTTCTTGCTTTTCTCCTTCCGGTTTGACACCCTTTAGAGGCTTATAGAGATCTTTGTTGTACAAGAGATCCTCTATTTGCATCCTCCAAAACCCGTAGTCAGACCCATCGAATTTCTCCACCGCTTGTTTATCCTTGCCCATTCTTGATTGCTTGACAACACTCAATCGCTCGATGAACCAATCGGTCGATTAACCCTGATCTCCAACCAGAGCTCTTGATACCAGTTGTTGTGGATATGGCCCTCCACTACCCAAGCAAATCGCAAGAACAATAAAAACACACAAACAAAGCACAAGAAATCAAAGCAAGAAAAGACACAGAAATTGTTTACCCAGTTCGTCAATATGTTTGACTACATCTGGGGGCACTACCAAGCCAGGATCTTGCACTATAATATGTTATCTTGAAGTTACAATGAGTTTAGGGGCGGAACTTTACTTAAATATGTGCCCAAGAATACAAACCTAACCCTAGATGGACAAAGGAACCCGAAAATTGGCCTAAAACCGGACCCGAAATTTTCCCATCCCGACAAGTGGGCGGTCGCCCATATTGGTCTTGGGCGGTCGCCCAAAACCCTGCTCCTCCGGATGCACCAACTGATTGAGTGGGCGGTCGCCCACCATCACCCTGGGCGGCCGCCCAGAACAACAGTTTCTCCGACGATTTTCTTCCTTTTTGCTCCAAAGTCTAGTCCCGGTTGGTCCTCTATTCCAACATTATTCATCAATGGAAAGTATATTTCACAATCATGTACTACCTCTGTCCCTAAATGAGTGTCCAAATTTCATTTTAAGGGAAACTGAAAATCTCAACTTTTTGAACAATTTGGTAAAAACGATTCATATATAATCTTGTAATCTCCTTTCCAAACCTTTTGTTTTGCACGTATAAAGAAACCGACGAATTTTTTTTCGAAAAAAAACATTTAGGGAGAAAGTTATGTTAAAAAAAGACACTCATTTAGGGACAAAGATTTTTTGAAAATGGACACTCATTTAGGGACAGAGGGAGTACTAATTATGAGTGTACCGATGCTCGGTATGGTATGTATGCAGCACACTTGATAAATTCCTCAAATTAAAACTCTTATTTTCTAACCCTCTTATCTCTAAAGAGTCAGCCTGTTCTCCAATTTCCAACGCCAAAAATTGAAGAGGCCTCTTACTCCAGCCCTCGCTATTCTTTTACCGTCAATTAGATCCGGCGATTTCAACCATGGCTCCGGCAACTCCAGGGTACAACAAATCTCTTTTCTATCTCCTCTCCTTCGTGCCTAAATTCTTCATCCTTCTCTTTCACTTCTCTCTCTCTTCGGCACACCTGACGCCCCTTCAGTCCCTTCTCAGCCGGCGGAATCACAGCCTGAACGTCACGACCGCCTTGACCATCGGGCCGCCCAGTCGCCGCCTGGCCCGCCGAGTCACCGCCTAAGCCGCGTGACGCCTAATATCACCAAATTGAAGGAAATCAGGGGGGGGCGCCTAGCCTGATTTTTAGAACACTGAAATAAACTTTAGAATTGACTGACGTAATAATCTATATCTATATCTATATAATGACATAAGTGAATTTAACACACTTACTAAACATGGCAATTTGGCGCCAAAAACCTATTTCTATGAATAGCAACTTTTGATGAAACATCATTAAATGTATGTCTTTGTATTAAACATACCCATTAAATAAGGCATTGAGAATAACAGTATTTATTACAAATATTTAATAAATATTAAAACTACTTTCTAGAAAGGCAAGAAAATCCGCAACCTTTAGAATTTCATTGCTTCCTTATATCTGCACATATAAAACATTATAGCCCATGAATATAAAATCTAAAAAGTCACAAAACATGAATATATGAAAAATGAAAGGGCACCCTTTCATGCACCTTCTTCAATTGTTAATTAATAACATATTGGGGGAATATGAAAAATCACACAACATAGATAAAGGAAAAATGAAAGGGCACTTTTTGTTCATATAAAAATGCACCCTAGAAGACATATAGTCAGCCGATAAATTAAACATACCCCTTACATACTCCCTTTTTTCTCGAAAAAATATTAAAGTCCTACAAATTGGAAGTCCTAAGGTATTCATTTGAGAAATTCGAATAGTCACAAGTAATCAAAAGGTTATGGTTTCACTCTATAAAAGATCTCTCTTTTCAATCTTCAGGATTTGCCCATGTGATATTTTGTAGACTGCCATGGATCTTTCATCTCTCTTCTCAGTGATCTTTGAAGGTTAGGGTTGCACAGAAATGGTCTATTCCAGTACAAAACACAAAGAATCTGCAAGCTACAGGTTGAGTTAATTCTCGAGTAAACTCTTTTTCCGCCCCTCGTACTATGGCCCCAACATCAATTTGACACTCGTACTATTGAAACAACAAATGTATGATGCGTACTATAGTTTTATTAGCAAAATTAACCAATTTACTATTCATTTGTTAAATTTTTTTAACGAACATTATTTTTTTAACGGGCATTAATTTATTTTAACAAAACTAACTTTTGGGGCGATTTTTGAGTTTTTCGCCGGATTTGCGCCGTCGACCATATCTCCGGCACCGCTGATTTTTTTACTGATCCCAACGGTCAATATGAGCGCCTGAGTGATGCGAACATACCCCAGAAATTTGACGACGATCCAACGGTTAATGAAGCGGGAATTTGATTTTTAATATAGCGATTTTTTGGAGATTTTCGCCAGTTTTCGCCGCCGGCCATTTCTCCCTCTCCGGAAATTATTTGGAAGATCCCAACGGTCATCATGTGCGCCTAGGGGATGCGACCAAAGCCCAGAAGTTTCACGACGATCCAACGGTTAACGAAGTCGGAATTCGATTTTTACATATGCGATTTGGTTTTGATGGAGATAACAAAAGTTAGTTATAAATTAATGCTCGTTAAAAAAATAACGTGTGTTAAAAAAAGTTAACGACTGAATAGTAAATTGGTTAATTTTGCTAATAAAACTATAGTACGCATCATACATTTGTTGTTTCAATAGTACGAGTGTCAAATTGATGTTGGGGCCATAGTACGAGGGGCGGAAAAGTAGTTTACTCGTTAATTCTCATAGATAAATAGGTACTAAAGTAAATTAATTTCCTTCTATTAATAACCGTAAATTATTTAAATTTTCTACTGAATCTATGTTCTGATTTCTTTTTCCTTTTTAGTGTGGACGAATAAAAGCATACAAATTAATTTTCACGGTTGCAACTGAAGAAATCTTGATCGGTGACAAAAAGGAATCAAGGCAACATTTATTAAACTTGGTAACATTTCCAGAAACTTCTGCCATTGAAAATGTTTAGAGTCCAGTTTTTATAGACACATACTATCCAAATCGTTTTTCAAATCTTTATCCCTTCTCGAATCTAAAAGCCATCATACTAATATAATTCTGTCTTTTTCCAGTTGTTTATAGCCAGTGTTGTTGGGAAGGGAGCATTAAGGCGTCAACAACATCAAAGAACAAGTGCAGGAAGGGATGCAATTTATTTGAAATTTAATTAGAAGATATCAGTTTTTGATTAAAATTCAGTTATTATATTTCAATCGATTTAAAATATTATTTTTTAGAAAAATTATATTGAGAACTTCAGTGTTATACATGTTTGTCATTTGTGAAATATAATTTCAAGAATAGATTTTTTAAACCACTACTACATCCGTCCCAAAATGTATGTCTTGAAAATATTTTAGACATTCATATTGGGAAAGAGGGAGTATATTATGAACTTGAACTGAAAACATCCTAAGTACGAACCTGTACTGAAAAATTCTTCTTATCTTGCAATCAACGTACGTCTTTTCCTTTCACTTTATCAACCTGCACAACTACAAACAATTTGTGAGCTTAGGAAGGCCCTGGAATCGGATTTCTATGAAGCTTATGGACTACTGTAGATTAAAGTTATCCAAATTTCATATGGTAAAAGTCGCTAATGAAAAACGTATCCCTTTACTGAATAGTTATTCTACAGATCACATAAATTTAATAGATGTATGGTGTAGCTTTGAATTATTGCTTTAGTACCAGTAAGTATATTTAAATATTCGTAAAATTCAAACGGAAATGCACTTTGCTTAAATTTCTACTATGAGTAATTGACTTATTGTTGTAGTCATCTAGATTATACGAGTTCAAATTAAGATCCTCAGAAAATGTCAATATGGCAGCTCGACACCTAAAAAGTATTTTGTTAAACAAATGTATTCAATTTATGTGAACTATTTTCATATTATTATGCTTAAAAATGATTTTGTTAACTACTGAAGTTTGTGAGCAGGCAGGCCAACTTTTTAATTATATTTGAAACTCCAACTGTTGGAGAAATCATTTATTGCACTGTTTGTTCATACTGAGATGAATAATGCATAAGCTGACAAAAAATAATTGAGTATGTTTTCAGAATTGATAAAAATTTTGAGGATGCAAGGGGCCAAATTTTAAATCTAATCAATTTCAAGCATTCATTTAATAATAAGATATACACAACTGAACAAATAACTTTTATAACAGTAAGATGTTAGACTTAATCTACGAGTTAATTGCTTAAATTTCCACTCTTTTTTATATCTCATAGCTAAAAATATCATACTCCCTCCGTCCCAAAATGATCATCACATTTGATTATTCAAACTTTTTAAGGATACGAACACTTGCATGCTTCACTAGCCATGTTGTGTTTATACACATTTAAGCCTAAATTGTAGAAATGAGAAAAACTTTTTGGGACAACGAAAAATAACAAATGAGAAGATCATTTTGGGACAGAGGGAGTATTTTAAATCTCAAAATATGAGGATCTGCATTAAATGACTGAAGTTCTTAGAAATCTGCATTTTTCACTCAATCAAAAAAGAAAACCAAAATTTTCAAATAAATAAAAATTGTAGCATAAAATTTAGAATATTAATATCGACACCAGGTTAGACAAAATTTCGGTTGGGGAATAAATTACCCTAATTAGGATCTCGAAATATATATTTATCTTCAAAATGAGTTAACTTTTTAAAAATTAATGATAAGTAACATGAAATACACACCTAATCTTAAGAATTTCAAATTAAATAAAAATTCGTAAAAAAAAGGATTGAGAAAATACCCAAGTTGAAGGCTCGGAATGACAAAAATTGTCATTGATTAATTTCATTAATCTCAGTTGCAATCCTACAACAAAGATTTCCTCGGAAACCATCGAATGTTTACGGTAGTTAAACCGTCATTTAAAAGCGCCGCCATCAAGAAAGTTTTATGATGCTAAGAAGATGAAGGGTATTTCGATGGTGGTGAAGTCGGCTCTTTCAAATTTAAGATACCACGACAATGGAGGACTACATTAAAATACGAGAAAGAGATAGAAAGATAGAGCGGCGGTGAGGATGGTTACGGTTTGTGAACGAGAGATGAAAAGAAAAAGAAAGACAGAGCAGCGGTGAGGATGGGTTAGGGTTTGTGAACGAGAGAGACAAGAGAGAGAGATAGAGAGAGAGAGAGTGACGCTAAGAATGGATTAGGATTAAGGTTTGTGTAATTGTGATGCTTCTATCTGACAGTTTTGTTATTGAGCTACTAATTGGGCTTCTTAACACTCCATATTACTCCATATTAATTTGGGCAGTATGTTTTTTAAGGACCGGCTGCAATTTATTCGTGCTAGAAATTCTACCCAGATATTGGGTGTTTTTTTCAAAATGTATTAGATTCGTCTTTAATAATTAGTTTATTCCTATATTTATTTTGTTAAATTAAAATAACTACTTAATTATAATGGTACTTGTAAATTATTTTATATTTAATAATTGTTTATTTCTAAAAAGACCTGTTTTTTGTCATATTCAGTTGTATGTTTCTTTGTTTAAAGTAAATGCTCGTGTGCTGAATCGATGATTTTAGTTTGTGATGAAGAGGGAAATACTGTGGATTCAGATGTAAACACTAAATAGTTATTAATTATTTGATTTATTTTGTCTGGTGAAGTTTTTAATATGTATACTTTTACTAAATAATTTTTTTTCCTTAGGGAGAACGAATACAAGCAACAGTTCCTACAAAATTGATAATCAAGTTTAAAAACAAATTGCTTCAGGGACAACTGAATATACTCTCTTATCTTATTGTTGCGGATGTTGGTCGGGGATTCAAAATTGTGGCTCATCGAATACAAAGAAATTTTTTAAAATTTGTAATTATACTATTAATTTAATGTTTACTAATTTTTAATTACATTTATAGCTATTCATTTTTCCTTTATTTATCAAAGCCAGTTGTCTGTACCTTTAAAGCGCGGGTGTAACACTAGTTTGTTTTAGTTGTCCAAAATAAATATTATGTTGTTAAATAAAAAAAGCGTCTTAGTTTAGTTGTATCATGATACAAAAAGAGTGTGACAAAGTCTCATTATTTACAATTTTGTTATAATATATTATTATGTGGATGTCCTTTGAACCAGAAGTGTATAAGAGAAGCTTTGCAAGATTATCTTTCACGAAGCTTACTAAGAAAGCTTTGTAAATATCTTCAGTGAAGCTTACTCGGGAAGCTTGGTAAATATCTTCAGAGAAGCTTACTAAGAAAGCCTTAGTAAAGGATAGTGTTTATCCTTATGGAAGCTTATAGAGGAAGCCAATTTCCACCTATAAATTGTAGGCTCTAGTTTTCATTTCAATAGATTTCAGAAGTTCTTAACTTCTACCTTTCTCTCTTGTACACTCTGTCTATAATAGTCTTGAAATAAAATAATATCTATTGAGATTATGCTCTTGGTTCTCCAGTTTTATAACACGTTATCAGAACGACTTCGTTCTAGTTCCAGATCCTGAGCTATAGTCACCGAAGTAGGTACGGTATCGGTAAATCTACCTAGTCTCTTTTCAAGTTATTTCAGAATTTTATCTTATATATGTTTGCAGGATTTTAAAATAATAAGTGAATATAATTTTACAATGTTTAAAATTACATCACAGTTAAAACAATGTGGAGAAAGAATAACTGATAACGATATGCTAGAGAAAACTTTCTCCACATTCCTTCTTTGATTTTCTCCTGCAGTAGCAATATCGAGAAAAAGGTTTTAAAAGATATTCTGAATTGATCTCATATGGCTGAGCAAAATAATGAGATCTTATTAAAAAACCACGAACCCGCCCCACTGGCTCTACTCCGTTCCCTGAAGTGAACGCGAGTATATATGATAATACTGAGCGAGGTCGAGAAGGTGGTCGTGGACGTGGCCGTGGACGTAATCGCGACCGTGGTCGGGGGAGATTTATAATCGGTATCATAATAACAATCACCCCAATAACGATGGAAAAATTTCTCGCCACCAGAAGTGGAATAGAGAAGGTAATAATGAAATATCATCGACTAGAAAAATTAAGCAACCGATAAAAATTGAGAATTTATGTTATCGGTGCAGAATGAAAGGCCATTGAGCACGTACCTGTCGTACGCCTAAACAGCTTGTTAAATTGTATCAAGCATCAATGCTGAATAAAGGGAAAGATGTTGAAACAAATTTTATCTATGAAAACGATGATGTGAATCAAGATCCATCTACAAGTACACATCTGGATATATCAGATTTTCTCAATCCAGATGTAAATGATTACATACTTAATGGGGGGAGAAACACAAACTAACTAAAGTATCTGACTCATTATAATTTACTTTAGTGTGTTCTATTATTTCAGTGTGTGTGTGTTCTAACATATTTAACTTTTACTTATAAATATATTTGATTGTAAATGATGTCAATATTAATACAATATGTGGTAGTACAAAGATAATTGATGGCTCCAAAAGAGCTAACATAGTACTACTAAGAGGAACAAAAATCAGTATAAAAATGTATTGTTTTCATTTATGTCTCAAAGAAATTTACTATGCTTTAAAGATATTCGTGAAAATGGATGTCATATTGAGACAAGTAATGAAGGAGAGATAAAATATTTATGCATTACAAAGACTGAATTAGGTAAGAAATATGTGGTAGAAAAGTTACCTGTATTTTCCTCTAAAGTATGCTATACAAAGATTAGCATAATTGAAGTCCAAATGACAGTAAACCAGAAATTTACTGATATAAATGGTCTTACCAGTAAATCAGAAGTTTGCTAATATAAATGGTTTTAACAGTAAACCAGAAGTTTACTAATATAAATGGTTTTACCAGTAAACCAGAAGTTTACTGATATAAATGGTTCTAGTATATGGCATAACCGGTTGGGGCATCCCGGTTCTAATATAATGCGAAGAATTATGGAAAATTCACATTGGCATCCATTGAAAAACCAGAAGACTTTTCAATCTAATGAATTCTCATGTGCTTCTTGCTCTCAAGGCAAATTGATAATTAAGCCATCACCAGCAAAAGTTGGAGTTGAATCTCCAAAGTTTTTAGAGAGAATTCAAGGTAATATATGTGGACCGATTGATCCACCGTGTGGACCATTTAGATATTTTATGGTTTTAGTAGATGCATCTACTAAATGGCCACACATAAGTTTATTATCAACTCGCAACCTGCCGTTTGCGAGAAATTCGATTACGACCACAATTTCCAGATTATGTGATCAAGACAATTAGCCTTGATAATACTGGTGAATTTACATCAGAGGCTTTTAATAACTATTGTACATCTATTGGAATAGATGTTGAGCATCCAGTTGCTTATGTTCATTCACAAAAAATGGTTTAGCTAAAGCATTTATTAAACGAATTCAGTTAATAGCTAGACCGTTGCTTATGAGAGCAAAGCTACTTGTCGTAGCTTGGGGACATGTTGTTTTATATGCAGCATCAATTATACGCATCATGCCATCGAGTTATCATAAGTTTTCCCCATTACAATTGGCTTATGGTCAGGAGCCAAATATTTCCCATCTAAGAATTCTTGGGTGTGCGGTATATGTTCCGATTGCTCCACCACAACGCACCAAGATGGGACCCCAACGGAGATTGGGGATATATGTTGGGTATAATTATTCTTCTATTATAAGATATCTTGAACCATTAACAGGAGACCTATTTGCGGCACATTTTGCCGATTGTCATTTTGATGAAAAAAATATTCCCAACATTAAGGGGGAAAGTAATAAGCTGGAAAAAGAAATCAAGTGGAATATATTGCAATATTATCTTGATCCTCGTGCAAAGCAATGTGAACCAGAAGTTCAAAAGATAATCCACTTGCAAGAGATAGCGAATCAATTGCCAGACGCATTTACTGACCTTAAAAAAGTGACAAAGTCACATGTTCCAGCTATAAATGCTCCTATATGGATTGATGTCCCGATTGGACAATCCGCTAATGAATCTAAAACATGCCTGAAGCATGGAAGGCCTATCGGTTCTAAAGACAAAAATCCTCGAAAGAGAAAATGAGAAAATGATGAGAAAAGCCCCGTCGAGGTAAATAAATCTCCTGAAGAGATACATGACAAATCTGATCAAATACTTCCAGAAGAAGTTCAGGTACCTGTAATCGTTAAGAATGATTATATCTCGATCAGTTATGTCAGTACAGGAAAAATATGGAACCGAGATGAAACAATTGTCGACAATATTTTTGCATATAATATAGCGCTTAATGTTATGGAAAATAACGAGGATCACAAACCTAGGTGTATCGACGAGTATCGATATTGAAATGATTGGCCAAAGAGGAAAGACGCAATTCAAGCAGAATTCAACTCACTTGAGAAGCGTGAGTTTTCCGGACCTGTAGTCCATACACCTGAAGGTGTAAAACTAGTAGAGTACAAGTGCGAAAACAAAATATAAAGCACATTTTGTTGCACAAGAATAAAGCAAGTCTTGTTGCACAAGAATAAAGCACGTCTTGTTGCACAAGAATAAAGCACGTCTTGTTAAACAAGGTATTTCGCAAAGACCTGGAATTGATTATGAGGAGGCATATTCTCCTGTGGTGGATGCAATTACATTTCGCTATCTCATTAGTCTGGCAATACATGAAAAGCTTGATATGCGTTTAATGGATGTTGTCACTGCATATTTGTATGGCATACTTGACAATGATATTTATATAAGAGAATCCCAGAAGGATTCAAGATACATGCAATTCAAATTCTCGAGAAGATTGTTAAATTAAATTACAAAGATCTTTGTATGGTTTAAAACGATCTGGACGGATGTGGTATAACTGTCTCAGTGAATACTTGGCGAAAGAAGGATACAAGAATGATCCTATTTGCCCATGTATTTTTCATTAGAAAATCTGTTTCAGGATTTGTTATAACAGCTATTTATGTTAATCTAAATGTTATTGGAAGTCCAAAAGAACTTTCAATAGTTGTTAAGATGCAAATGTGCCTACGAGGATAGAACTCCCAGAAGGAGTATTATCAGGAAGGCCAGTGATCTCACCTAACGAAATACATACCCCTGCCCAGAAGAGAGGGAGGCCAATTGATTCCAAGGATTCGCATCCCCGTAAACGGGTGAGTGCACAAAAGTCGAATCCCGTTAGCGATAATAAAATTGGAATCTCATCCGATCTATCTCATGATATTGTCCCAGATTATGGATTCGTTTGGAAAACGAAGTCGGGGGACGCCTCGACATTGACATCCGTTTTTGAGAATAAAGAAATATCAGTTAGTCATGCATGCATATATGAGATATGTAATCGCGATGAAACAATTATCAACGATGTATTTATTTATACAGTAGAAACTGAGATTATATGTGGTAATGATATTGAACCTCACTCCGTAAATGAGTGTAAACAAAGAATTGATTGGCCTAAATGAGAGAAAGCAATCCAATCAAAGTTAGATTCCTTAAAGAAAAGAGGAGTGTTTGGACCAGTAGTTCCTACACCTCTTAGGGTTATACCCATGGGATATAAATGGGTATTTACGAGAAAAAGGAATGAGAGAAATGAGATTATGAGATATAAAGCTCGCCTTGTGATAAAAGGTTTCTCTCAACGGCTTGGGATTGACTTTGATAAGACATACTCTCACGTTATGGAAGTTATTAAATTCTGATATTTTGTCAGATAATGATCCAGCAGATCAGAAGTCAAGACAATTGCGATGACTGATTCACGAAGTCACTACTTAAAGCCACTTTTAAGAAGTATGTGAAAACAATTAGCTTACGCAGATTGTTAGAGCTTCCACCCTTGTAGTTTTCAGGGGGAGTATCCAGACGATACTCAGATTTCATTGTACTTTTTTTCCTTCACGCGGGGTTATTTTTCCTACCGAATTTTGTTACCCGCCAAGGTTTTAACGAGGCAATGAGCGTTTATTGAAAATATTGTGAGTTGTACTCTTTTCCTTCGAGATTATTTTTCCTAAAGGGTTTTTGCTCGGAAGGTTTTTAATGAGGCAACACGTGCGGCACAATTACCATTCAATAAGAATCTCTAAGGAGGAGTAGGCGACTAAGAGATCGCGAGTAGTATTTTGTTCAAGGGGAGCATCATGAAGCTAAGAAATCGTGTACTCTTTTTCCTTCACTAGAGTTTTTATCCCACAGGGTTTTTCTCTGGTGGTTTTAATGAGGCATGCTACTTAGCTGCGGACATCCAAGGGGGAGTGTTATAATATATTATTATGTGGATGTCCTTTGAAACAGAAGTGTACAAGAGAAGCTTTGCAATATTATCTTTCGCGAAGCTTACTAAGGAAGCTTTGTAAATATCTTCAGTGAAGCTTACTCGGGAAGCTTGGTAAATATCTTCAGAGAAGCTTAATAAGGAAGTCTTACTAAAGGATAGTGTTTATCCTTATGGAAGCTTATAGAGGAAGCCAATTTCCACCTATAAATAGTAGGCTCTAGTTTTCATTTCAATAGATTTCAGAAGTTCTTAACTTCTACCTTTCTCTCTTGTACACTCTCTCTATAATAGTCTTGAAATAAAATAATATCTATTGAGATTTTGCTCTTGGTTCTCCAATTTTATAACAAATTTAATGTACTAGTGTGTTATTATTGAGTCAAAAAAATTGGGTGCGAGAGGAATTTCCTCATGGGTCATACTCGCCTGCTTAGGTACGATTCGGGCCTGCGTCATCAGCTTGCCCGCCTGTCAGCGCCTGCCACGTGACGCGCATTAAAAAACATTTAATAACATTAAAATGTACTCCCTTCGTTCCAGTTTAAGATTCTTACTTTCATTTTTTGTTTGTCCCAGATTAAGATTCTTAGTTGTTTTATTACTCAAAATGGAAAATGGGACCCACTTGTCATTCTGATAACAAAAACTCCTAACCCACTTTGTCTCGCCTACTTTACTTTTCATACTCACAACATTTTATTTTTCTTAATCCCCATGCAAAGTCAAACTAAGAATCTTAAACTGTGACGGAGGGAGTAATATTTTGAGATTTTGAAGTCGAAAAGAAATGTGAAAACACTGTTGTATTCGTGTCGACGAGATGAATGAAACTAGATAGGTCATGATATGGTTTTCAATTATTTTTTAAAATCTTTTTTTAACAAACAAAAAAACTGAGCTGTTCGCCGCCTGAAATGTAACACTTTTTATGAAAAATGTAACAATGTAGTTTTGAAAAAGTAACTATTTTATTGTAAAATGTAACGGTAGTTTTGCAGAAAAATTAAATAGTTTGAGTAATTTTTTTTTTGTTAAAGAAAGGAATAATTGAAATGTAACAGAGTATAGTATATATATGATATAATTTTTTATATTGATGAATGTAACTGTTTTTATAGAGTAAATGATTCATTTGTTCTTTAAAATAAAGGAGTAGGAATTCATGTATATAATCAGTTGCGTTTTAAATGTTAATTTCTCTTAAAAAACAATCAAACTATTTTATTTTTTTTTTGTTTTTGCAAAACTACTACTCCCTCCGTCCCCCTTTAACTTACAAAAATTGAGTTAGACACATTAATTAAGGAAAATTTGAAAAATGTGATGTGTTGTGAGTGTAGATAGTTCGTTAGGAGAGAGAAAGTAGGATAGAAAATAATGGATAGTTGTCGTGAGTATGACAAGTGGGTCCCATTATTTTAAAAGTATTAAAACATTTTTGATTTAGGACTTTGTAAATTAAGGTGGGACACCCAAAATATAATATTTTTTTTTAGATTAAAAAGGGATGGAGGGAGTATGTTACATTACAGAATTCCAGTTGTTACATTCAATCTTTTGTAAGGATAAATTATTAAGTGTTTTACCAATAAAAATTTTCAACAATTTTTTTGTTGTTGCAAAACTACTATGTTACATTACAGAATTCCAATCGTCACATTCAACTTTTGTAATTGATAAATTATTAAGGGCTCGTTTGGTAGGCCGATATGATTAGTCTGTATTAATAGTAGGCACATTATTAGCCTAGGGATTAATAATACCACCCTTTCTTGGGATAAATATGAAGGGGATAAGAGTGGATAAGAAGGGATTAGAGGTCTTTTATGGGTTGTTAGGATTAGTACGCTGGTAGCATTTAATCTACCAAAAATCAAACTTATTAAACTAATAATTATATCGAACTTAATACGGGCTACCAAACGACTCCTAAGTGTTTTAATAATAATTTTTTTCCGCAAATGAATGTAACTGTAGTATTTCCAGTAAATCTTATGTTATCGTCAATCCTTTTGTGCAAACTTATGGTACATTTGAGAATTAAAAATGTTGCATTTCAGAAAGAAAGGTTAAATTTCAAAATTGAAAATGTTACAATTGAGAAAAAACCACTTTCTGCAAAATTATGATTATATTTCTGAAAAAGTAAAATAAAATTACATTTCTTTATTGTAAGTGTTACATTTCTTGACGAGGAAAAAATTGACGGGAAAAAAAGTTGAAGGGCAAAAACACATCAACAGTAAGCGGCTTCTCTCATATCTTTCATTGAAAAACATTTTCCTAACCAAGTCTTTACAGACTGAAGTGAAGGAATGTCGTTTCCAATGAGAAATATGTCATCAACATATAAAACTAGAAATAATACTATATTTCCACTAATTTTCTTGTATACACAAGGTTCATCTTCGTTCTTGATGAAGCCAAACTCTTTGACCGATTCATCAAATCGAAGATTCCAACTCCTAGAGGCTTGCTTCAATCCATAGATAGATCTTTGCAACTTGCATACTTTATTAGAATTTTCTGGACTTACAAAACCTTCAAGTTGTGTCATATACACATCCTCAAGTAAGTTCCCATTAAAGAACGATGTTTTGACATCCATTTGCCATATCTCATAGTCAAAATATGCGGCTATGGCAATTAAAATCCTTATAGACTTGATCATTGCTACGGGTGAAAAGGTTTCATCATAGTCAATACCATGAATCTGCCTATAGCCTTTCGCTACAAGTCTACCTTTATAAGTATGCACCTTTCCATCCCTGTCAGTTTTCTTTTTGAAAACCCATTTGCATCCTATGGTTTTTACACCTTCGGGTGCATCTATCAAGTTCCAAACTTGATTATCATACATGGATTTGATTTCAGATTCCATGGCTCCAAGCCATTTATCCGAATCTGGAGCGGACATAACTTCTTGGTAGGAAGTAGGTTCATCATTTTCAATGATTTCTACTTCATTACTATCCGTTACGAGAAATCCATATCTCTCTGGTTCGGATCGTAACCTACTAGATTTGCGATGGACTTGTGTATCTTGAACAGGTTCCACAACTCCTTGTGTAACTTGTTCAGATTCCACCATCGGTTCAATGTTATCTTCGGGTTCTCGAACCTCTTCGAGATTGATTTTACTCCTACTGATTCATTTGGAGAGAATCTGTTTCTCTAGAAAGGTACCAGTTCTAGCAACAAACACTTTGTTCTTTGTCCGGTTGTAAAAGTAATATCCTTTTGTTTTCTTAGGATATCCCACGAAAATACATTTATCGGATTTCTGTACAAGTTTTTCAGAGACAAGTCTCTTGACAAATGCCTCACAACCCCAAATCCTCATGAAAGAAAGACAAGGTTTCTTTCCAGTCCATATCTCATATGGAGTCTTTTGAACCAATTTAGTTGGAACTCTATTAAGTATGAACGCAACAGTTTCTAATTCATAACCCCAAAAGGATAGTGGAAGATCACATTGACTCACCATAGATCGAACCATATTAAATAAAGTCCGATTCCTCCTATCGGACACACTATTCCATTGTGGTGTTCCAGGTGGAGTTAATTGTGAAACAATTCCACAATTTTTAAGATGATCGTCAAATTCTTGGCTTAAATATTCACCACCACGATCTGATCGAAGTGCTTTAATAGTTTTGCCAAGTTGATTTTTGTACTTAATTTTGAAATATTCTAAATATCTCAAATGATTCACTTTTGTTTTTCATTAGATAGACATGGCCATATCTACGAAAATCACCAGTGAATGTTATGAAGTATTGGTATCTGCCCCTATCACTGCTACTTAATGGTCCGCATACATCAGTATGTATAACTCCCAATAAGTCATTAGCCCTTTCACTACTCTTAGTAAAAGGTGCCTTAGTCATCTTTCCAAGTAAACAAGACTCACAAGTTTCATATGATTCAAAATCATGTGAATCTAAAAGTCCGTCCCCATGGAGTTTTGAGATATGCTTCTCATTTATATGACCAAGACGGCAATGCCACAAATATGTATGGTTTTCACCATTAGGTTTGGATATTTTATTTACGTTATAGATATCCTTATTATTTTGTTTTTCAAGATTTAGGATATAAAGTCCATTATATGAATCTGCAATACAATAGAGTATATCATCATAATAAACTGCACATTTCTTGTTCTTAACAAGAAAATAATATCCTTCATTATCTAATGAAGAAACTAAAATAATATTTTTACTCAAACTCGGGACATAATAGCAATTGTTCAGAACAAGTATTAGCCCAGTAGGTAAAGTAACTTCATAAGACCCTATGGCTAATGCAGTAACTCTTGCTCCATTTCTCACACGTAGGTAAATTTCACCTTTACCGAGTTGTCTCTTATTCTTCAGTCCTTACACATTTGTACAAATGTGGGATCCACATCCGATATCAAATACCCAAGAACTAGGAGTAGAGAGATTAATTTCTATAACATAAATATGCGAAGTAATTGTCTCAACATCCTTTACTTCCTTTTGATTTTCTAAACACATATTACGATTTTCATTCCAATGGTAAATCTTATTTCCATGATGACAAATTTTATCTTTTGGAGTTTTATTCTTAGCTACATCATCTGCCTTAGAGTTGACAACTCTTGTCTTATCTAGATATTTAAATCCTATCTACGTCTCAAAACCTCTTTATCAAGCTTGCAGAAGGAACCTTTCCTTTAAGAGATTGCTTATCACATAAGCATCTATGTGTTCTTGATACTTCTCAAGTATTGAACACATGATAGCAATCTTAATACAAGAGACATCTAAAGAATCATTAACATGTTTCTTATATATGTCTTTGAGTGTCCCTAGGACATTGACAACGGTTTCTCTTGACTTAGGATTATTTAGAATGCATAACTCCCATTCTTGCTTAAGAACTTTTCGTAAGCTCATGATCAAATCAAAGAGTTTTGAAGCATTCTTATTTAATTCAAGGATAGATCGCAATGACGGGGTTTGACTATTGTTTAATGCCATTATCTACACATATATGCTAATATGTAACCATACATAAGTACCAACTTAATTAAAGATATTATTAATAGTATTTTATAAATACTCCCACTAAATTATATAACATTCATTAGCAATCATGCATAATATAATTTAAATGGGCTAAGATCCATATTTCACTTGATTTGTGAGTCTGTTTTGGCATGAACCTCAAAATCAAGATATTTAGGTAGATAACTCCTTATCAATCATATCATATATGATTCTTAGATCCTTTTATAAGATTCATTAGACATCTTATGTCAGAAGCATGTTTTAATCCCATCTTATGCCTTAGGCCCAAAACTGTTTTGATAGCCTAATTAAGTTCAACCACTTTAAACGCATAGATAATCTTTGTCTCATCTTGCTTCAAAAAGATAGAGTGATGTGCCTCGCTTTGGCGAATAAACCACACCAAAACGATAAAAGTATTTGACAAGCGTTTTAATCGTGGATGGCATAGAACTTAAGTTTTAAGAAGGTTCAAACACATAAAAGTTATTCAATTAACTGAATTAATTTTATGTGACTTAGTTGCGCTAGTTATAGGATTAAATAATAAAATTGAATCCGCAGAGCATCTTGAAATTGAGAGTCCAAAACGTATAGCCGAAACTAAGCAAAAAGGCATCCACATTTCCGTACTAAGATCAAGAAACCAAGTAACTTCTCTATACGGCCGAAACTAAGCCAAAATGCATCCACGTTTCTGTATAGATTGATCACTTGTTTCAAGACCCTTTCATTGTCTCTTAATCTCACAGATTACAGCAATCCTAAACTCTTTAAAATTCTGATTTCTGCAACTTTTCTGAATTCCTCGATTGAAAAACTGTTTCAGGAAACACAGTTTCGAAAACCAGCCGTCTGAAAGCAGTTTCAGTTTCCAGATTCGAATTTTGTAAACAATTGTTAGAACCCTAGTTTCTTAACTAAGAGTTTTGACAAATAATTAAGAACTTAATATGGATTATCAAGAAGTATACTGGAAATCATCAAGTCTTCACAGTTCCACTATCTTTGCATGTCGAGATAACAGACCTTCAAAGATAGCAGACCTTATTCTTTGCCAACTCAACTCCCAGTCAAAGTCAATCCTGACATAACACTGTTCACAAACTTTATTCCAGTCAAAGATTAATGACTGACATATGCATTTCCAAGATGTTCAAGACCGTTGGAACTCAAACACATACTGAAGACCTATAAAAGGAACTCTACATGACTAAAGAAAAAACCTCTGTCTCTTGCCATTCAAAAAAATTGATAAAAGCTTCTAAGCAACTCAATTGTAAAAGCACACTTGAATCTTATAAATATGTGCTAAATAGACAAGCTAAAATAGATCTCATATAGCTACTTAAGAGACATCTTAGAGATCACCAAAACCCTCACATTTGTGAAAACTTTTTCTTTTCTTTTTCTGTGCTTTGCAACAAGTACAAAGCTTAATTAGTGAGGCTAATTAGGCTGGAAAGTTCTGAGGGAATTTTCCTACAATTTATTGTAATTTCTTGACGAAGTATTATAGTGGATTGTCTATTCACTGTTGAGGACAGTGAAGCGTGGATGTAGGAGAGTTGCAATACTCTGAACCACGTTACATCGTTGTGTTTGTGTCCCTTTTACTCACACTTATTTACACACTTATCACTTTTCATTTTCTCATTTATTTCTTCTATTTACTTTATTATTATTCCGCTGCAGAAACTCAACATACACACACTGCACCTCAAGATAGTCGACCTACTCTGCCAAGATAGTCGACCTCTTGTGAACTAACCTTTTACCTGTTTAAGTGCATAAGTAGAACATGTTCTTTCAATTGGCACCAGAGCTGGTTTCTAAAAGACTTAAGTGTCTTCAAGCTTAACATCTTGTGAAGGATCCAGAAGCATTAACATCATGCCTCAACCAAGAAGAAATAATGAGAAAGACATTCCACATGTTGATGAATGTGGATCATTTGAAATATTCTCTTTTAAAATCAATACTTACCTTGATTCAAACAGTGTTTGGAACTGGTTTGTACTTCATGAAGAAGTCAGAATACCCACTCAACCTGACACAAATGGAGGAGATGATAAATACAAAACCCCAGACCTTTGGACTGAAACTGAAAGACACTTAATAACGGCTAATCAAAAAGTCAAAAACATTTTACAAAACAATGTTAATGACTCTTTGGCCCAAGAAATTGGGAAAGCTGAAACTGCTAAAGAAGCCTGTGATTTAATCAAAACCAAGTTTACTAAGCACACAAGTGTCAGAGCACAAAACTTATATAACCTATTAAGGCAACTTGAAAACTTTAAGTTTGCTGCTGGTGAAAGAGTTAGTGTTGCCAAAGACAGATTTGAAGACCTACTCAAACTAGTGTCAGACCATGGCAAGAAATTGGATCAACAATACCTATGTCTGGAAATATTTTTAAGTCTCCCTCAAGAATATGAAAAAGTTGCACTACCCATAAGAGAAGGTATTGAATGGCCAACCATGACTGTTGAACAATACTTTGGAAAATTGGAAGCATATGAACTTGAAGGGACTGTCAAATTACCCACCATAGCATCATCTTTAGCCAATGCTCACACCATGGCTCTTGCTGCACAAGAAGCTCCAAAAGCTTACTCACAACAGGACATTGACTCCCTAATCTACAATGCTATTCAGAAAGTCAACCTATCCCAAAAACCTGAAGTCAAACCTTTGACTCAAGAAGACATTCCTAGCCTGATAACCATAGCTGTTAAAAATGCTATGAAACATCAAAAAAGGATGTTTGACAAAAGAAACACAGCATCCACTTCTAACCAAGTCTAAACTGAGAAGAAAGAAGTCACTTGCTATAACTGTGAAAAGATAGGTCACTACTCTCAAGAGTGCCCTGAACCAAAGAAATCAAGAAACTTTTCATCCCAGAAAAAGCTATCATATTCCAAATACATCATACACAGCTCTAGGTGTAACTGCTTCAACTGTGCCAAAGCCAAACAAGTTGAAAAGAAGGAACAGGTCATGATAGCAGACCTGTCAAAATTCAGTAATGATGAAAATGACTCCTCAGACTCAGACAATGACATGGAAGCCATGATATGTCTCATGGAAAATGAAGAAGATAACTCAGAAAGTGAAGAGGAACTTGAAGCCCTTGCAGCTGCAGAGGAACTAAAAGAGGTAAGTGATTTTAATTCCCTTGACCTTGAAGGTCTTAAATATTTAGCTTGCACTTTGTTTATTCAGAGAAAGAAAGAAGAATCAAGCCTTAGGGTCTTGATAATTGAAAATTTACAATTTTCTAAAGAGCTAGATAGCCTTAAAACCAAAAATACCATTCTTGAAACCCAAAATCTCACTCTTCAAAACCAGAACAAGCAGCAAGCAGATGAGATATTTGACCTTCATGCTGATGTCTTCAATGCAAGAAACAATCGCCTCTATATTAGCATTCAACTAAAAGAACTCAACCTCAGAATAGAGGCACTAAATGATGAGAACCAAGCATTCAAAACAAAAATTGAGTCTTGGAACAAGTCAAGTTCAGCAATGTCACATTTCTTATACACTCGAAGGCATCCATTTGACAAAACTGGACTAGGTGCAAACAACCCAACTATGACTGAATACAAACTACTTGAGGGTGAAAGGAAACTGGAGAAAATGCTACTTGTCAAGATGGGAGACAAGACTATAAGAAAGCCCATCTATCCTGCCTAAACAAAACATGATGTATATAAGGCTCAAGGAAAGATGAAGGAAGTCAGCTATCATTATCAAGCATCCAGTAGCAGGGTTCAAATGACAAACCCCCACAACAAAATTCTTGCCCCAAGTCCTCCAAAGCAATCTCAAACTTGGAAGAACAACTACAGACAGCAGACCTATCAAGGTTACTCTAAAAGACAGCAGACCTGTCAAGGATACCCAAGAAGACAGCAGACCTACCAAAGGAGAAACAAAGGAAGAAAAGGTCAAAACTACAGCATTTCAAGGTTCCCTAAAGCCCATGCCTCACCCAACTCATATAATCCTCACCCTCATCACAACTACCATCATCAACAATTCAGAATGACACCCTATATGTACCAAATCCTATGTTACCTAAACTCCTTCAACTAAAAATCTTATGTCCCAAAGAACAATAACCCTCCTAAGAAAATTGTGAAAGTTTGAGTCTCTAAGGCTGTCTAACCACCTGGACCCACATTAAAAAAGGGGACCATGTTTATTTTTCTTTATTTTGTTTTGTAGGAATTTAATAAAGGAATCTGGTACCTAGATAGTGGTTGCAGCAGGCATATGACCTTCAACAAGCAATGGCTTCAGAACTTCATTCCAAAAGATGGCCCCAATGTTGTTTTTGGAAACAACTCTCAAGCTAGAGTCAAAGGACATGGAGACTTGATCACAAAAATCATTATTCTATCAAATGTCTCTTATGTGGAAGGTCTCAAGCACAACTTGATTAGCATCAGTAAGATCTGTGACAAAGGATTTCATGTTGTGTGCTCCCATAACATGTGTCAAGTGAAGAATTCAAAAGATGAAATCATTCTTACTGGCTTCAGAAAAGGAAATGTGTACTGCATATCTCTTGAAGTGGACAATCCTCTAAAGCCATGTGTCTACTATCTTATAATCAATCTGATTTAGCATGGCTCTGGCATAAGAGATTGGCTCACTTGAATCTCAAAAGCATAGCCAAACTTGCCTCCTCAAAACTTGTGAAAGGTCTTATAAAAATATCCTTAAAAAAGGATAAGTTATGCAATACTTGTCAGTGTGGAAAGCAGCAAATGACTTCATTTAAAGCCAAAAACAGACTGGATACAAAAAAACCAATTGAACTTATTCATATGGACTTATTTGGACCAATCAGGACTAGAAGCCTTGGAGGAAAAAGATACTCACTTGTGATAGTTGATGACTATACAAGATTTTCTTTGATCATTATCTTGGAGTCCAAATCAGAAACCTTTGGTCAATTAGTCAAATTGATAAATCAAGTGCAAAACCTCAAAAACATCAAGGTTGTCAGAATAAGGTCAGATCATGGTACTGAATTTGAGAATACTGGAGTTGAAGAATTTTGCAATCAGCAAGGCATAAGTCACAACTTTTCAGCCCCTAGAACTCCTCAACAAAATGGAGTTGCTGAGAGAAAGAACAGAACAATTTGTGAAGCTGCTAGGACCATGTTATCTGAAAACAATCTTCTTAAGTATTTTTGGGTAGAAGCTGTTACTACTGCAGTCTATGTTCAGAACAAGACCTTGATAAACAAATATCACATGAAGACTCCCTATGAACTGTGGAATGAAAGAACACCAACAATCTCTTAATTTCATGCCTTTGGAAGTAAATGTTACATTCACAATAATGGGAAAAATAATTTGGACAAATTTGAGTCTAAAAGTGATGAAGGAATATTTCTTGGCTATTCTGCAACTAGCAAGGCATATAGAGTTTATAATAGAAGAAGAATGGTGGTTGAAGAGTCCATTCATGTGGATTTTGATGAATCTCCCAGTGCCTGGGATCTGAAAATTAATGAGTTTGATGAAACTCTTGGAAATGTTGATTATCTTCTAGAACCCTCACCCATTTCTTCTCAAAATTCCAAAATTGACCAACTCGATTATATTCCTTATAATCTACCTAAAAGCTCTTCTGAACCCTTTCATCCCTTCAGCAACCTCAAAATCAATGACATTCAAGCATCTGCACCAGTTGCTCAGTCTGACTCAACTCTCATTGTCCCTATTCTCACTTCTGATGATAGACCTACTGATGATAGCAGACCTACCAATGATAGCAGACATTCTACTGATGATTGACCTATCACTGAAAACAGAACTGGGAACAAGTGTGATCCAAGCACATCTACTCAGGAACCATTAATTCCCAATCATACAAGATCCTTTCATATTTCCAACATTTACATTGATCTCCCTATATCAAGAAACTTCAACAATAACCATCCTGAGTCATTAGTTATTGGTGATATTGCCAGAGGAGTTCAAACAAGGTCAAATATTGAAGATGAAGCCTTGTATAGTACCTTCATATCCCAGATGGAACCAAAGAAGATCAATGAAGCTTTACTTAATACAGATTGGATAGAAGCAATGGAGGAAGAGCTTGAACAGTTTGAAAGGAACAAAGTATGAAAGCTTGTTCCTAAACCTAAAATAAAACTGCAATTGGAACTAGATGGGTGTTCAGAAATAAGATGAATGAAGATGCTACAGTTATAAGAAACAAAGCAAGATTGGTAGCTCAAGGCTATAGACAAGAAGAAAGAATTGACTATGATGAGACCTATGCTCCAGTTGCTAGACTTGAAGCAATTAAGCTATTTGTTGCCTACTCATCATCCAACAATATGACTGTATATCAAATGGATGTTAAAAGTGCATTCCTAAATGGGATTCTTCATGAAAATGTGTTTGTTCCATAGCCTCCTGGATTTGAATCCCCTAAATTCCCAAATCATGTCTATAAATTGGATAAAGCATTGTATGGACTCAAACAAGCCCCTAGAGTTTGGTATGAGACTTTGTCCAATTTTCTACTTGAAAAGGGATTTACAAAAGGGAAAATTGATAAGAGCTTGTTCATTAAAAAATCCAACCAAGATATTTTACTCATTCAAATTTATATGGATGATATTATATTTGGTTCAACTAATGATGAACTGTGTAAGGAATTTGGATCAACTATGCAAGAGAAGTTTGAAATGAGCATGATAAGAGAGCTCACATTCTTTTTGGGTCTACAAGTCAAACAGTTACCCAATGGAATTTTCATAAATCAAGGGAAATATACTAGAGAGATGTTGAAAAAATTTTGATATGCAGAATATATCCACAGCCAAAACTCCTCTATCAACAACTGCAAAATTACATGCAGATCCTGAAGGCCAGAGTGTGAATCAAACTTTTTAAAGAAGTTTTATTGGATCTCTTCTCTATGTCACTGCATCAAGACCTGACATCATGTTCAGTGTTTGCTTATGTGCAAGGTTTCAAGCAGATCCTAAAGAATCACACTTAGCAGCAGTTAAAAGGATTCTAAGATATCTTAAATGGACTCCTGATTATGGGATTTGGTACCCTAAAGAATGTCCTTTATCTCTCATTGGATATACTGATTTAGACTATGCTGGATGTAATTTGGATAGGAAATCCACAAGTGGTAGTTGTCAGTTTTTTGGATCTACAATTATGAGTTGGTGCAGTAAAAAGCAAACATCAGTTACTACATCAACTGCAGAAGCAGAATATGTTGCTGCTGGACTTTGTTGTTCACAAATACTTTACCTCAAAAATCAACTAAAGGATTTTGGCATTTTTTTCAAGATCATGTTCCTATCTACTGTGATAACACCAGTGCAATAGCCATGACTGAAAATCCAGTTCAGCACTCTAAAACAAAGCATATTGAAGTAAGGCATCACTTCATAAGGGATCATGTTGAAAAATGTGATATATTCCTTTCTCATGTGTGCACTGAGAATCAACTGGCTGACAATCTCATAAAATCACTGGATGAACAACAATTTGGATACTTAACAGCAAATATGGGGATGCTAAATATGACAAGTAAATAAAAGGGAATTTTCATTAAAAAGCAAAGTGGAGTACATTACAAAAGGGAGTAGTAAAACAAAAAGGTTCCATTAAAAGGCCACCTCACTCCTACTGATAAAAGGGAGCTAAAATTACATCTTCTGCTCCAGTCTGGTCCAAGATAGCAGACCTCCACACTAGGTCTACTATCTTCCTAAAAGAACTCTTATTCTTCTGACCTCCACTCTCCAACTATGAAGGAACACTTAGCAGAAATCTCCTCATCACCCTTAACACCTCCTCCCTGAGAACTCTCACCAATGGGAAGTCCTGACTCATCACTTCTCTCCAACATTTGAGAGCAATCCCACCTCCATGATCCTACTCTAAGGACAAACTGACTTGTAGATGGCCACAAGTGTTTAGGCCACCAGTTTCTGGTTTTTTGAGGCTTTGGGAAGTTCTCAAGAGGTGATGAGAAACTAAAGGTTCTAGAAGAGTTATGGCTCTCACTGAAAATATAGGCCTGGTCAGACCTAAAGCTTCCCTCCTCCTTCTCCCCTGTTTTAAGTGGACTACAACAAGCAAAGTATTTGCTTGACAGTAGGGAAAATGAACTAGCATTTGTATGAAAACTACCCTCATAATTGTCCCCTTGTCCTTCTCCTCTCACCCCCTTTTTACCTATCACTAAATTTGTCTTCCTCTCCAACTGTGGAAAAGTGAAGGAACAAGGTCTACTATCTTACTATGAGCAATCTTTTATCTGAGTTATTGTTGCTGTGATTTATAATTCACCAACAATGGTTCTTATATAGAAAGATTTTACATCATTTAATTCATCTCAAGAATTTATGTGGTAGATGCAATGATGATAGTAGACCTCAAAAGATGCAATTCCAGTAAGGTTGATTTGATATGGAAATTAATCTTGCCGCTTGACCAACCTGATTTATTGTTAAAATTGGACTTAAGCATGTCAATATTAATTGAAGGAATAAAGAATGTTTGCTCCCTTCACGCTAAGTCCTCTGCGTAAATATAAAAAGGAGTGAACTTACTGAACAGTTACAATATGATGAGTCACCTGCTTGCTCCACGTCGCTTACAAATTTATTGTAAAGGGCACGTCTTTTCAACTTATTTCAGTTGTCTCTTACCCCTTTAAAAGCCTCCGTTCTTTTTTCACCTATCATTATTCTTAAACCCTTCTTCTTCATTCAAACAAAAAGTTACCGTTATCTCCTCTGTTTCATTCTCTCAAACCCTAGAAAAATGAATTCTTCATCTGCTCATGGCTACCTCATTCAGAAATCCTTCTACCATAATCCCGTTGGTGGATGGATAGGAGAGCTTCTGATCAACGCTAAATTGAAGACCTTCATGGAGGCCAACCCCCCAATTCTACCTCTGCTCTGCTCCCACATCTACGATGATGGAGTTTGGACAGAACAATACAATATCCAATTCACCCAATAAGGTACCTCCTATACCATCTCCCCTAGTGATGTTGCTGCTACATATGAAACTGCTAATGAACCCAACATGATCACTAATATTTGGGATTCCAGTATAAATTACTCCTCCCAAACTGCTGAAATTGAGGGCGGTCCTGTTTACAACTCTGATAATCCTGTGTATAAGAAATTTCTTTCTCCCTAATTTTCTACTTTAGCTGATGTAGTAATGAAAGGTATGTGTGGAAAGACCTCCCCCACCATGTTATGAGCCCTAGTGAGTGGAAACAATTGTTGTATCTATTGCATAAAGTTCAAACCACAAATTGGAGCTTTGTATCACTGTCTAATTTTAGACTTAGGTCTGGCCACCATCCCCTCAAACCCAAGATCAAATCCTCCACAAATCCTGGATTGTTTAAATTTATGAGTGGGATCTTACTTCAACTTGGGAGAACTATGAGAGTAAGAGTCCCTGCCCCCTATGATAGGCAAGATAACCATCACAGATATAAAGTCTTTAGAATCCACACCTTCTCCTACAAAAAACAGGGTAGGGTACAGGAACCCATTGAAGATAAACCAAATCCTGATCAGCAAGATGATAACTCACCTTCCTATGTCTCATCTCCCTCTGTTAATGATTTTAAAAGGGAAACTTTGGATGAAATGGCACATAGGTTTGAGGGAAAGGGTAGAAAAGACAAAGGACCCAAGATAGTAGACCTTGATGATGAATCTACTGACCATGAACCCTTAGCCAAAATCATTCCACCCTTGCTTCTTGAAGCTCCACCACCCTCTTATCCTGGTTCCAACAATATTCAAACTCCTTCACCCTCCTCCAAAATAGCCTTTGTGTACAAAAGATCAAAAACCAAATCCAAGCCATCTCTTTCACCCACTCCAGTACCTCCAAAGCCTTCCAGAAAATCCAAAATGATGCACAAAGATAATGAACCCTTTGTCCTAAATGAGGTTCCCCAGGTCTCAGTTATTCCTCTGAGTAAGAAAAGGAAAGTTATAATCCCAGAAGAAGAATCTCCACCCCAATCTCCCTCTCTCTCACCACCTGAACCCTTTGACTTTGACCCTAACCTTCAAAGCTCATCTACTGAGACCCTTAGTTCAGGAACCAAAGATACTGCTGAAGCTCTTAAAACCCTAACTGAATCTCATAGCAAAAAGACTTCCTCACCCCCAGCTCAAACTCTTATATCATCAGGTCCTCTATCTTCCTCATTTTATGCCCACTCCTGGTCTTTTAACTCTTTTTGAGGATGCATCTGTTGAAATAGATAGGGGAATGAGTCTCCTATAGAGGTTGATCTAGTGGTTGAAAGAGAAAGGGGGAATGACTTTGTTGAAATTGTTCAGGAACAGATAGCTGACCTTGGTAGAACTGAGCCCTTGATAGCAGACATTGCTCAAACCATTCCCAGCTCACAAAAATATATTCCTTCCACCCAATTAACCGTTGAGAGGATTGTTCAACCATCTCCCAACCTTCCTATTCCTTCTGGAAAAGGCAAGGAAATTTTAGTTGAGGAGAACCCCTTTGATAAAGAAGCCTATTCTGCCCTATCTGATATGGGTAAAATTGCCAAGTTCCATGAACTTGATGAAAAGTTTGGCTTTGAGGTTACTTGGAAAAGACTTGGTTTGGACAAAACTCCCCCTACTGGTCAATCTTCCTCCTCCACTCACTCTTCCAGAGTTGATGATCCTCATATTCATACCAATTCCTCCTTTAAAATCATCAATCCCGGCCCTTATAATTACCATACAGATCCTTTCTTCTCCAATAATTTTATCCATCTGTACTATTCTCCCCCTCCTTGGTTCATCTCTCATTCTGTTGACTTCTCTATTCCATCCATTCTTCCTCTTGGTCTTTCATTTGACCACCTTGAGTTTTCCCAAGAAATTTTTAACTCAGCTATCTCCAGTCAGTATTGGACCTACTCAAAAGCCCATCTGAAAATGACTGCCAGAGAGCTTGCTGGGAGAATCTTTTTCGTGCATAATGAGTGGAAAACATTCAGACTATCTCTCAATCAATTCTACATCCATGAGACAAGTCTTATTCCCTCAAGCCTTAATGGAGGCAAAATGGTTCAATGGGAAATGTTCTTCTCCCAGTGGTTATCTCCAAATCTCAATGAAGCCCTCCATATGCAATCTGGAGTTGTTATGACCAAATGCATTAAACTCATCAAGGTCATTTATTGAAAGTTGGTTTCTGAGAAAATGTTTGGTCTCTATGCTATTAAAAGACTTTTTGGAGGAATTCTTCCCAGCTCCACTATCTTCCCAAATGAACCATCACTGCAAGAGCCCTTCCATCAGTACTCATGTCCTCTCATTCCTGCTCCTATATTCTCTGCAAATCCATCACCTTTTCCAGCTGCAACTCATGAAGACATCAATGCAGTTGGTAATTATGTCAGATCACAGATGAAGGGACTCAAATATGACTTGACACAGTTGGTTCAAAAAACTCTTGCTGGCAGGATAGTTGACCAAACTGAAGCCAGTTCCCAACCAAGAAATTTCAGGGAATTCTCCCATCCTCAAGAGATCTTCTCTCAAGAGCAAGCACCTTCAAGAGGACCCTCCTCCACAAGACAACTTCTTATTGGACCTACCCCAACTGTCTCAAGGAATCTGGGAAAGAAGGAGATATTGCTGAAGAAGAGCCAACTTATCAACCATGGAATTCAGTATGATGATAGGATGAATCTCACTTGGAACAAAAAACAGTACTACTTCAGGTTCAACAAGAAACAACTCCAGCTACTGAATCTTTAAAGAGAAAGATATTTGACTGCAGTAGACCTTAGAGAAGCACAACCTGAACCAGACTACCAAAGTGAAGATAATATTGAAGCCTTATTTCGCTAAGTCTTTTATCTCAAAACTTTTTGTTATTCTTGAACAAGTTTATTTTATGATTTGTTGGGATTTAAACTTAACCTTTGCATCTCTCTTTTTGATCTAACTTTGTTCTGTTTCCATTATAGATTGATTCTTCTTTACAGATTATGCTCTAATTCTCTTCTTAATTATTTCCCAAAAGGGGAGAAATTGTTAGAACCCTAGTTTCTTAACTAAGAGTTTTAACAATTAATTAAGAACTTAATATGGATTATCAAGAAGTACACTAGAAATCATCAAGTCTTCACAGGTCCACTATCTTTGCATGTCGAGATAACAGACCTTCAAAGATAGCAGACCTTACTCTTTGACAACTCAGCTCCCAGTCAAAGTCAATCCTAACATAACACTGTTCACAAACTTTATTCCAGTCAAAGATTAATGACTGACATATGCATTTCCAAGATGTTCAAGACCGTTGGAACTCAAACGGATACATACTGAAGACCTATAAAAGGAACTCTACATGACTAAAGAAAAACCTCTGTCTCTTGCCATTTAAAAAAATTGATAAAAGCTTCTAAGCAACTCAATTGTAAAAGCACAATTGAATCTTATAAATCTGTGCTAAATAAACAAGCTAAAATAGATCTCATAGAGCTACTTAAGAGCCATATTAGAGATCACCAAAACCCTCACATTTGTGAAACCTTTTTCTTTTCTTTTAAGCTTAGTTAGTGAGGCTAATTAGGCTGGAAAGTTCTGAGAGAATTTTCCTACAATTTATTGTAATTTCTTTACGAAGTATTATAGTGGATTGTCTCTTCACTGTTGAGGACAGTGAAGTGTGGATGTAGGAGAGTTGCAATACTCTGAACCACGTTACATCATTGTGTTTGTGTCCCTTTTACTCACACTTATTCACACACTTATCACTTTTCGTTTTCTCATTTATTTCTTCTATTTACTTTATTATTATCCCGCTGCATAAACTCAACATACACACACTGCACTTCAAGATAGTCGACCTACTCTGCTAAGATAGTCGACCTCTTGTGAACTAACCTTTTACTTGTTTAAGTGCATAAGTAGAACATGTTCTTTCAACAATTTACAGAACAATCTGAACACCAGAAAACAGAACAAGTTTCTGGAAAACAGGGCAAGCGCCGTACGGTGGCAAGCAGGCCGTGTGGCTCTTAGGCAGCCGTACGGTCGCCCTGTCCAGATTTCCAGATTTTCCAGTTTTTCAGAAATTCGATCAATCCATTTATCGTGTTCATACATAATCATATTATAGTAACACGAAAATAGAGATTACGAATTTTAACCAATCTAATTCATATAATCAATAACCAATTTATTCCACATACAAATTAAATCTAGATCATCAATAAATATAATCCAATTATAACATGATAATCTAAGCATGTGATCATATATATGAATCCAATTAATATTATAATCACATAATCTCATCATAAACTAGCATGCATATTTTATATCTCATATAAAATCCCATCGCATAAACTCATCTTATCATTATCATACCAATTAAATAATCAAATTAAATAATTATATCATGATAATATTAGAATTATTGATCATCAACGGGGCTCTGATACCACTCTTGGGTTTCGTGTAATCATGGGCAGCGGAAGACATCACATGAAAAACCCAAAAGCCTAGATCCGTTATGTTCAATAATTCATAATATGAAGATGAAAGAAACTAGCCCTTGTAGATTGAAATATGAAGCCTTGGATTTAGATGCTAAGAAGAGCACCCTCTACTGGTGATCCACACTTCGAACGGATTCAAGAATGATTCTTGAACTTGATTGCTAGGTAATTCGGATTGAAAAACTTTGATGAAGAACGATTCTTCAATTGCTCCCTATGATTATTATGGTTTGATAATTGGGAATAATCAAACCTAATAATCCTAGTATAATATGTGTATTATCCCTCTCCAAGAAAGAGTTTATGATTTCACAAATCAATGTTATGGGAACAATTACAGGTTGTACACATTATATACAAGAGGTCTTCAAGACCCTTTAGGACTTAGGTCTTCTTGTCCAACAAGAAAATACCAAAAATAAACTGCAGTTCGGGGGGAGGCGCCGTACGGCGCCTAGGCAGCCGTGCGGCTCCTAGGGGGACGTACGGCTCCAAGCCTTTTCTGCCTCGTTTTTCGCTCCTTTAATTATCCGTTCTGCGTGTGTGACCCAATAGGATTATACTAAGTTGGCAACGAGTCCGAACCATTCAGGCCTCAAAGTCATAAGCAGACTCTAGGAAGCCATTATGACTACTCAATTAGTATAACTTTGAAATCCAAAGTTTCTTAAAATAGAACATATCACAATCTCTTTGTTACACGATGTCTATTGAACATAAGTCATGGTCAATGGTCAACTTACTTGTTCAATGCTTTCTCGATCCCGAATATATTGATAACACAAATGACATTAATCCAATCAATTCATTTAGGCGTGGCCGTACATTTCATCAATACTATTCATTGAGGGGCCCAAGCTTGACATCTCTCTTAAAGAGGAACAAATCCCTTCTTGGCTTATTACCTTTCCCTACATGATTCCGATTATGTCAATCATATCCTTTATAGCTACCCGGTTAAAGGTAACGTTTGAATATGTCAAACATAATGTTCATCAAGTGGAAGACTGTAATAACCTCAGGTCTAAAGATTCAAGTGATATAACTATATGAGATTTAATTATGACATTTGACCATGACATAAATCTCATAGGGGTCAGTCCAGTATTTGTTCTCCAACAAATACCCATAAGTCTAATTGTATCGCATACACATAATCATCATATGATTATCTATTAAACTTATACTAGTAAATAGTCATAATTACTAGGGGCGGAGATTATTATAATAAACATTCAATATCTTTATTAAAGCTTAAAGCAAATGATAACATTAATCGTTCAAATAACGTGCCTAGGGCAAACACACCAACATGGTGGCCCTCCATAGATTCACCTATATAAGCCTTTTGAAACAAATTTCTCGATCGAGCTCTTCTCTTTATTCCGCTGCCTGCCTTCTTCTTTGTGTCCGTATCGCAAGATAGATTTTTTTTTCGAATCTTCACTTCGACAATTCTATAGATTTAAGGCTCTCGTAGAGATTAAACATAGGACATTCTAGGTACTATTGCATGTAACGTAGGACTTGCAGTTCTAGAACCATCAATGATTGTTTAAACTATCTCCTGCACAAACATTTAATTGCTTAGGAAATTGAATTACTTTAGGGGTATATGAGATTTTTTCACATGCATTAATTGTATTACTTAAAAATTGTGCAAATGCTCAAAATGATATTTATTTTTGGACGGAGGGAGTATATAGTAAATTATACCATATACATGCTCTGTTACATTCAAATTATTACTTTCTCTAATAAAAAAACTATCAAACTATTTAATTTTTTCTGCAAAACTAGTGTTACATTCCAATCACTAGTGTTATATTAAACTACACATTTTTCATAAAAAGTGTTACATTTCAGATGACTAAAAAAATATGTTTAAAAAATATAATTTAAACCATATCATGACCTATTGAGTTTGCTTCGTCTCGTCGAGACGAACAGAACGGTATTTTTGAATTGTTTTTCGACTTTATAATTTCAAGATATTGCATTTTAGAGTTACTGCAGGACTTTTTGTAGAAATACACGTGACACAAGCTGGGAGGATCGCGTCACACTGGGAGGGCGCAGATCTAGGCGGGGCCAAGGGGTCAGCCGTTGGAGGATTCATCTCACGGCGTGAGACCGCAGCACAAGAGACCAGCCGTGTTATTGATATGCATAATTAATGAGTTTTAACTTTTGACCTAACATACAAATAAGTAAACATTTTAAAAGTGTTTCTTCAGCAAAATGATAAGATTTAATCATCGCAGAATCTACACAATTATATCATTTTTACTTAAAATTTTTAAACATAATATTAAAAATTGCTATAATTTTAGCACATTTACTATCAAAATTAAATGTTATCATATGCTACATGCACATTAAAATACCAATAAATAAAATCAATTCTTATAAAAACTTTGATTGTATTAGTATGTAGTAGTATATTGTATTTTCTTTGCTCCATAATAAGTATCGTACTCAAAAAGAGAATATATTGTATTAGTGCATAGTATTGCAAGGGGTAAGTTCAAAAAGATAGTTCTACTTTGACGTTCATAATCAATTCAATAAAATTTGAAGAAAATAAATAAGTGTATCTTTATGTAGTTTTAAAATATATAATTTAATCAAAAATATATCTATTTGTGAATGAGTAATAACTTTTAAAATATAATGAAATTAATTAAATCTTCACATTTGTTTTGTCAAAATTTGATTGATTACCAAAGTATAATTATCTTTATGAGAAAGATGAAGCATTTAAAAGTGTAGTATTATCAAACTATTTTAATTTCAAGAAAATGATCTATAGATAGAATTGGTACTCTATAAATTTTTTAATACTCCTACATAAAGTACTTTTCTTTAAACAAATCAACTATCTTAGTTTGTACTATTATGATATTGAAACGAATTCTTATAATGAAAATTATCAAATGAAGTACAAGCCAGGTTCACAAAATTCAACTATAAAGTACTTCCTCCGTCCCGAATGATACTCTTATTTGATTTCCAATGGTCAACAAAAGCTAATTGTAAACGAAACATAATGTCAATCTAATCATCTCAACTAAATTCTTAAATATTTTATTAAACTTAATATGAATAAAACTTTTGAGAATTACTAGGATAATTGGATTGACATTCCTGTAAGAATCAATGCGGAGAGAAACTGAATAAGTTGTAATGAGAGAGGACCTGGCCAGGAATGTGATATGGTGGATGTACAGGGTAACTACAACCATGGCTCCCCATCAATCCGAACTGAACTGGCAGTGGAGCAAAGCACACCTTGCAAAGTAAGAGTTATAAAGAAAAAAGAGGGGTATTCGTGACATAATCAACACCTTTCAAAGAAAGAGTTATAAAGAAAAAAGAGGGGTATTCGTGACATAATCAATAGAAATAAACACAAATACGAAAGAAAGAAAGAAAGAAACAAATAAATAAATAAATAGAAATAACCTTATTAAATTTAGAACATCTTTCAAGATCCCACACATTAACCTCAACCCCATTCCTGAGTTTTTAAAAAAATAAGAAGATTATTCATCCATCACCCCAAACGGAATCTCATGATTATTTAGTGGACAGAGCACTTAGAAACTCACCATAGCACTTAGAACAGGCATGTACCAGATCCAACTCGTTTATTTAGTGAGGACTACTTTTGCAGCAAGCCCTAAGACCTCACTTCCAGCAGTGTAAAGAGTTAGCCCTACCTCCTCATTCTTCTCTCCAAGAAGTTAGCCCCATCTCCATGAGCAGCTAGATTAGCCAAAGCACGAGCCGCCTGGATAATTAACAAAACCAAAATAAAGGTACAACCAATCACTAACTCAGGAAATCAGTAATGGAAGGAGATAAGCTATTAATTAATGGAGGATTCTCATCCTTGAAGATTAAGAGTGGAAATAAGTAACCATTTAAAGCCACAAGAACATTTCAGCAAACAACCAAGAAATTATACTCATTAGCATCTGCATCCATCAACATGCACATCAAAATCCAGCACCAAGACAATAGACTCTCTACCTATAGAGTCTTCATCTTCCATATCATGTATCATTTCAAGTGCTGTTTTTCCAATCCACCAAGAAATTATACTCATTAGCATCTGATTAGGATAAGCAGAACAGTAGCATAATCCACCAAGAATTTATACTCATTAGCATCTGCATCCATCAACAACAACAAACGCATATAAAACGGACACGCAAAAATTAAAATTAAAAAATGGTGGATGTAAGGGATACTGCACTTACCTCAGAAATTTACCAAGGAACTGATCAAGCCTTTCCCTATGCAATTAGTTGTAACAAAATGAGACAATATCAAATAACAGTTTTAAGACAGGAAGGGAGTAACCAGTAGAATACTAGTGATTGACTTAACTATGCATCATGATACACATGTACTAGGCAGTCTGAACATAAAAATTAGATGTATATTTTGTGTACCTTATAAAACCTAATCTATTCCGTTTTAATAATTGAACTTGATTTCAATTTCACTTTCATTTCAGTTTTAATCTCGCCTGTACAAACATCAATACCAATATGATAAGTTAAACACACTTAGCTACATAAATATTACCTGCACACATGTCCACAATGAGTCTGATGAATAAATGAATTCAGATCATTTCTTTTAAATAATGGCATGTACATCTAAACTCATAACGATGAAACTATGGATTTTACCTCTGCTTTGTCATTAACCATTGTGATGAAGTCCCAGTTATCTAAATATCCACCTGTTATATCAAACAAAGTCAAATGTTAAATAATTTTATTAATATGCTAGTACAAGTAATGGAATAAACAATAATATTCGTAACTATAATTATAGAATATAATCATAACAGTAACTAAAGAACATGTTGTGGAATTGACCCTTCTCAACCCAACACCCAAGCAAATCGCAAGAAAACCCGGCACCACAAACAAGCACAAGAAATAAGAAACCCAAAGCAAAAGACAAAACGAACACAAGAAATTGTTTACCCAGTTCGTCAATATGTTTGACTACGTCTGAGGGCACTACCAAGCCAGGATCTGTTTCTGGGCTCTCAGAGTGGTGTACTCGCTACTGACTTGGGACTGCTTCCCTCAGATCAGACTGGACTTAGGTTACCTACTTACTCAAGCTGTGAATCCTCATAAGAGGAAAGCACTATAATATGTAAATATGGAGTTACAATGAGTATGGGGGCGGAACATTGCTTATATAGCAAACCTAGAATAAGACCTAAACCTAAACATAAGAGAAATCCCTTCAAAACTGCTATTTCCCGAATTCCCATCGGGGTTACCAAGCGCCCGCTTGGGGTTGGTCAGGCGCCCGCCTGAATTAAGCCTTCAGAATCCGCAAACTCACTGCCCACTGGAGCGCCCGCCTGGTGTATACCAGGCGCCCGCTTGGTGTGTCCGCCAGTTTGACCTCCTCTTTGTTCCTTAGAAGATCTCTATTCCAATAATCTCCCACCTAGAGATCAACCGCATATACAGCCCCGTATCCATCTTCAACTCATCCTTGGTGTCGTCCTAGTGCTCACCTCGATCATGGTAGTGCCTTCCTTCTCCCCTATTCTCCAAGCCCCATTGAAGCTATACCCAGCTTCAACTTCACCTTGCTTGAGAAACCTGGAGCCTTTGCATCCAATCTACACTCACCGTTAGATCTACGCAGTGGAATATCCGATCCTCGAGTATTTGGTCCATCTTCAGTGACCCCTTGTCTTTGGTCATCATGAATCGTGCTGCTCCTACCCGAGTCTGGAATATCCATGCAAATTTCCCTCGCATCACCGTATTCCTTAAACTCCTTAAGCTAATACTCCCCACCATTAACAGACCTTTAGCCTTGAGTCCAATCCAATTCTCCACCAAGGCCTTCCACTTCTTATACATCCTGAAAGATTCATCTTTCCCTTTTAAGAAGTAATCCCGGACCTTCCTTGTCGAATCATCAATGAAGGTCATGTAATATGACACACCACCCCGAGAAGTTACCGGGGATACCCACTTCTCACCCATGTGACCCAATCGACAATGCCACAAATCCGTATCACCCTTGGCTGACGCCACCGCGATACTATCCTTGGTGTTTGTCAAATACAATCTTCCTTCCCTATTACCCCGAGCGATCTCACAATCCTCCTTGGTAATAACCCAGTTCCTGCAGCTAAAAGTTACCGTCTAACCTTCTTCACCCAGCTGCCCAACTGATATCAGGTTCTTTTTCAAACCCGGAATGTGACTGACCCCATGTAGATGTAAGACCTTCCCGTCCGATGCTCCTATTCTGACATCCCCCTTCCCCTTGATTTCTAAAGGCTCGCCATCTGCCAGATAGACCTTACCGAAATCACCGGAAGTGTAATTTTCCATCGCTCCTGCATGCCCGCATGAGTGGAATGATGCCCCCGAATCCAGCACCCATAATTCTAGCGCACTACTATCGCTCAGAATCAGTACATCGTCACCTTTGATTATCACATTCGCCAATTTATCCCCTCGCATGGGACAATCCTTCTTGTAGTGTCCTAACTCCTTACAATGATAGCACTCAACCGATCCTTTGGCAACCCTTGGTCTTTCTTTGTTCTCCTCATACTGATCCCCACCCCCGATTACACTTTCCCTTGACCCTGTTCTCCCTTTATTGCTAGAACCCGGTCTTCCCCTACTAGTTGTAGCCAAGACCGATTCCGAAGTAGACGGTGTCCCCAACTTCTTTATGTGATTTTCCTCGCCCAAGAGAAAGTCCTTAACATCATCATACTTCAATTTGTTCTTACCCGCTGAAGCATTTAACGCTGTCACCGTTCTGCTCTAACTCCTTGGTAAGGACGCTAGCAATAAACACGCATGAACCTCGTCACCGAAAGTAATCTCCAACGCAGTCAATGAGTCTATAATATCCATAAACTCATCGATGTGTTTAGCTATGGATCCTCCCTCTTGCATCTTGAGACTACCCATGTTGCGTATCAAATCAACCTTATCTGCAGCAGATGGAGTTTCAAATCTCTCAGTAAGATAATCCAATAGCTCCTTGGTGGTTTTCGCCTTCCTGGTAGTCTTCGCAATCCACTTCGACAAAGTAGATCGAACCACCCCTAAGGCTTTCCGATCCATGAGATCCCAGTCTTCCTGCTTTTCTTTTTCCGGCTGGTTTGACTCCTGTTAGAGGCTTATAGAGATCCTTATTATACAAGAGATCCTCTATTTGCATCCTCCAATATCCATAGTCAGACCCATCAAATTTCTCCACCGCTTGTTTATCCTTGCCCATTCTTGATTGCTTGATAAACCCCTTTAATCGTCCAACCAAAGCTCTTGATACCAGTTGTTGTGGAATTGACCCTTCTCAACCCAACACCCAAGCAAATCGCAAGAAAACACGGCACCACAAACAAGCACAAGAAATAAGAAACCCAAAGAAAAAGACAAAACGAACACAAGAAATTGTTTACCCAGTTCGTCAATATGTTTGACTACGTCTGGGGGCACTACCAAGCCAGGATCTTGCACTATAATATGTAAATATGGAGTTACAATGAGTATGGGGGCGGAACATTGCTTATATATCAAACCTAGAATAAGACCTAAACCTAAACATAAGAGAAATCCCGTCAAAACTGCTATTTCCCGAATTCACATCGGGGTTACCAAGCACCCGCTTGGGTTTGGTCAAGCGCCCGCCTGAATTAAGCCTTCAGAATCCGTGAACTCACTGCCCATTGGAGCACCCGCCTGGTGTATACCAGGCGCCCGCTTGGTGTGTCCGCCAGTTTGACCTCCTCTTTGTTCCTTAGAAGATCTCTATTCGAACAGAACATACTCATAAAAACATAAATAATTATAAATTATAAAATATACCAATTTTCCATCACAACCCACTCTTGCGCTACTACTATCTTGGTCGTCACTCGTTTTATAAAGCAAAGACACATCTACTGGGTTATATGACGATTCATCATTCTCATCCTCATTCTTATCATCACTAGTCTAGTAATTCATATGTCTGCATCTAGTACAGGGACATCGAATTTTTAGGGATTTCTTAACATTTACATACTTGCTTCTACAAAATTTTTTACTCCTTCCATGTATGCATGGGTTGGCCTACAAACGAAATATTATATTACGCAACTATTACAAGACAACATCCAAGTACAAAACTAATATTTGAGCTCAGATTCAAAACCTTGGCAGATTCACCCAAATCCTCGACTTGCACCATTTTGTATGAAAAAACACTTTTAAATACACCTTTGTATATTAAAAAATTAACACTTACTAGTAGAAATCCCTAGACGGAGGGAGTAGAAAGTAATGGAAATCCCTTGAACATTTTACTTGGTAGGCACATTTGTTATAAGATTTCTAGCCTTTCCTTCCATGATCCATTGTCCCCCCAAGTCACCAGATTTTTATTAATTGCAAAAGGTCTATATGATTGAGCAACTAACCAACCCAAGTCTCAAATATTATTTCATAGGCTTAAGCCTATGAAATATATATTTGATACGCTGCCTATGAATACTCCCTCCGTCCAAAATGATCTTTTATATGTTTTTCGATGTTACTACGAAGAAACTTTGAGCAATAATTTTAGGTTGATTTAATTATCCAAATGAAAATCTAAAACTTGTTATTGATACACTATCAATAATAATATCAATAACAAGTTTTAGAATTTCATTTGGATAATTAAATCAACCTAAAACTACTACTCAAAGTTCCTTCGTAATAATAGCGAAAAAAGTGTGAAACTCATTTTGGAACAGAGGGAGTAATAACAATTCACAGACATAAAATGCAGCAGACAAAATGCACCAGACAGACATAAGAGTTGATTTGATACTCCATATTCGTGACTATAAAGCATATGTCGTTTGAATCATGAGAAATATTTACAAGAATTACTATTTTACAAACTGCATAACAATTCATATAGATAGAATATGCACCAGACAGACACCGATGGTCCCAAGAATAGGAATCCTTTGGGCAAAAACTAAATCAGTGAGCTACTGGAAGTGTTAAATCCTTACAAACTTCAATATCCCCAAAATTCTGAGTAACCCATAAAATTTCAAACCTTTAACAAATTAAAATTTACAAATAATATTAACCAACTAAATACACAATCACTTGAATTACATATCAGTTAAAGAGCAGAGGATATAAAGGGGATATAGTAGAATTGCAGAAAGAAAGAAATATTACCCACCACTTACTGTACTAACCAAATCCTCTTTGATTTCAAACGAGCCTCAAAATTAAGCCTCGATTAAACCTTTCACCCAATTACCAGAGACTCCGCTGCTTAACAAAGAAGAATTATCAAGAGAAAAGTGTCTATACAGTAGTAATCGAAGACTAATTTGAGGGAAATTGAAAACCCTAATTTTTGAAATATGATTATACAAATTGGTGAACAAGAGAGAGAAACCCACCTTAGGAGGAAGAGATTCGTGGGGATATCTTCAGTCGCCGGCGTCCAAGGAGAAATCGCTTCAGTTGCCGGCGTCCAAGGAGAAATCGCTTCAGTCGCCTTCTGCGCAGAGAGAGCCACAATTCATTGTTTGGTTGGTTCCTATTGCAATTGTGAATACGTGGTGTACTGCTTAAGCAAAGGGCAAATAGAACGGTTTTGTAGGTTTAAATATTTTATCTTTTCTTTTAATTCCAATTATAATTTTAACTTTTCGTGGAATTGCTTAGGCGCGGAAATAAATTAGGTTCAGCGCCAAACAAAACGTTGTAGTACATTAGCACCTGCAACGTTTAGCGAAAACGTTGTACAAATAAAATTAGACAACGTTTTTTCTAGATAAACGTTGTACCTTTACAGCGTTTTATGTAGAAAACGTTGTTGTAATTCGTTTACTACAACGTTTTTTTGCTTAACGTTGTAATACATTGAATTCTACAACGTTTATCTTAAAACGTTGTTAAAATAACAAAATCACAACGTTTTTTTTTTTAAATGTTGTTAACAAAACGTTGTAAATAACCATTTTTTTTGTAGTGGCCGCTAAATTACCGACACTTTTTACAAGTGCCGCTTATTTTCGGTACTTTTTTATAAAGTGCCGCTAATAACAAGAAGTTTATTTTGATATTTTTATTTAATTTTGAATTTTAATCATATTTGTTACTGCACTTTGCATTAATTTGTTAGTTATATTAGATTTATGTGTTACAACCATAAAAAATTGATATAGCTTAAGTGTTATAATAAATAATTGTATGCGTGAATTTATATCAAAAAATGATTTAGCTTAGCGGTAGAAAGCTTGTTTCCTATGTCGGAGGTCTAGTGTTTGAATCGTGGTAAGCTTAAAAATATTTTTATTTAAAATACGGCACTTTTAAAAATGCCGGAAATAGCTTTTCCGGCATTTTTTTCCGATTGCGACACTTTTTAAAGTGCCGCGAAAATTTATATTTGTTGTAGTGGTGGTGGGGTGGGAAGGGACGGGAAGGGCATGGGATTCGGAATCATGGAATGGGTGAGATTTTGGGTTTGGGATTGGAGAGAGAGAGAGAGGAGATGATGAAGGGGTTATTATCTTTTTATTTTTCTCCACTTTCCCCTCATTTTCGTTAATATCTCATGTAACAAGATTTTCTAATAATTTCAACCTATTAAGCATAGAAATTTCAACACATTTATTTAATCCTTTTTTTATTTTTGTTTTTCATAATAAATGTATAAAAATTCTTATAAGTAAACAGTATTTGCGTTTTTTTTTCTAATCAGAAATGTCCATTTTGCCCCTTTAAAAACCATGTGCGGGGCACATGTCTTAGTTTTTAACAAGAGTTATATTTTTAATGGAATTTATATCAACTTGCAACAAAATGACAAACATGGTTATGAGTTTGCAATTTTTACACTGTTGGGAACCAAATTACAACTATTGGCAAAACATGGATAACCAAATTGCAATTTGCCAAAAAAAAAAAAAATCTTTATTTGTATTACGTCACTTAGTTCAATTATAATTATAACGGTTGAAATGACTCATATTATTATGATCTTGCGACTTGCATGCAAGAACTTATAAAGCTCTATATTTAGAGCAAACTTAACGCCAAGTAGAGTCCAACATGTGCTAAATACAATTTTCAAAATGACGCAAAATAAATAATTTTGCTTTATATATAAAGTCGCGCTAGTTTCTTTTTTCTTCTTCTTTTGATTTATACTCTTTATGTCCCAAAATAAATATTTTTTACACTTTTAGTTTCAAAATAAATATATTAAATAAATGAAAATCTTGGAAAAGATGCGTTTTACGCTAAGTTAGCGTAAAATGCCTTTTTAAAAATGGCGCGGTGGCATTTTTGTAATAAACGGGAAGTTGTTTGACCCTGATCGTAAGTGCTAGTGTTAGTGTTAAAAAATGTTAGCCATGTACACCGACACTTATTGACACTACCACTGGCACTTTTAATAAGTGCCAGAATCAATTTTAAAAAGTGCCAGTGTAGTGCCTGACACAAGAGGTGTCAGTGGTTCGGTCCAGACCGATGTTTGCATTATATTCATTTCCATTTCATCACGTGTTATATTTGTTGAGGCACATAGTTAATAAAATTCTGCAGTGTGTTCACTTCATTCGGCTTCTTTATTCGTTAAATATTCTTCTTCCTCCAGATTTTGTCTTTTAACAAAGTCTAAACCATAATTTGAATTGTCATATGAACATCGGTCTAAATGGTGGTTTGAACCACTATCTAAACTACGATCTAGACCACGGTTTAAACCACATTACCGAACTGTGGTTTAAATCAAACCGAACCAAACCACGAAGGTTTGGTTTGGTTCGGCTTGAACTTTTTTGTGGTTCGATTCGGTCTGGTATTTTCCCAAATCGATGACTAGTGGTTCGGTCTCTAAAATGGCCGAGACTGAACCATTTACACCCTTGGCTGACACTTTTACATACTAACACTGGCACTTATGAAAAGTGCCAATTCCAATGTTTACAAACGCCAGTTTGAATTACTGGCACTTTGTAATATTAACACTCGCCATTTACGATGCTCCTAGTTATTTACGAAAATGCCACCACTTGTTTTTTTAAAAAGCGTCAGAGGCTTTTGAAAACACGTTTTTCCTATACTTAAGGTAAAACACGTTTTTCACAAGATCTACTCATTAAATAAATATATTGTATTATATAATTCTTTCGTTCTAAAATAACTATCTTTTACCATATATTTTCTCCATCCAAAATAAATAACACATTTGACTTGTAAAATATTTAAAAATAATATATTTCTCTCGCTTGTACATTGCTTCTATTGATAATGTAATAGTAATATACTAATTAATGAAATGTGTATTAAATGAAATGAAATAATAAAGAATATTCTAAAAATATTTTTTAATGCAAAATTTAAAGCATGTTAATTAAAGATAAAGAAAATAGTAGAATTTTAATGTAAAAATTGCACTATTTTAAAAAGATATTGCAATTCTTTCACCAGTTAACTTGACTTTGTCGTTAGACAACAAAAACAAGACCTTTCCTCTAGGGGAGTCTACGTAGATACTTTAGAGCTCGTCTCCTGTACACCCGCCGCATGGCGTGCGGCGGGCCAGCGACATTTCCATTTTTTTTTATTTTTTTTTGCAACTCCAACTTTTTTTCCTCACAACAAAAGTAACACTTATTATAACGAAATGTAACACTTTTTTTTTTCAAATGTAACACTTTTTTTTTCCCAAAATGTACCACAATTTTGTTGCAATAGATTAAAGATAACATAAAGATTGACAACTAAACCAATGTCACACTTTTTATAAAGGAATGTAACACTCTTTTTTTCAAATGTAACACTTTTTTTTTTCAAAATTAACATAAGATTGACAAACTAAACTAGTGTTACATTTTATAAAAAAATGAATGTAACATTGTTTTTCTCAATTGTAACAGTTTATATTCTTAAATGTAACATTATATCTGAAATATAACAATTTTTATTGAGAAAGTAACAATTGAAATGCAAACCCATTTTTTTTTGTAAAATTGCTGTTACATTTTACTGTAAAAAGTGTTACTTTTTGAATATGAAACTATTACTTTTATTAGAACAGAGTGTTACATCTCAGCTGACAAGCAACTCAAACTTTTTGTGTGTAAAAAATTATTTTTTTTTAAAAAAATCAAACCATATCATGACCTATGTAGTTTTATTCGTCTCGTGAGACGAACACAACGGTATTTTTAATTTTTTTTTCTTAGTTATAAATCTCAAGATATAGCATTTTAAAATTAATGAGGTTTTTTTATTAAAAGGTGGACACGTGGCAACGATCTGGGAAGAGGGAGGGCTGGATCTGGTCGTCGGCTGTAGCGGAGCAGTCAGGCGCGCAAAGCAGCGGAACATCCTTGAGTTGCCGCACCATGCAACGGTTGTAGGCAAGAATTTGTCGATACTTTATGCCTAAACGAAACTGAAATTTATTCAACGAGAGAATCCAATGACCTTTGAATTCATTTACGGTGGGTGGATAAGAATCTAAGAGCATCTTCAATACATGAAGTTAAGTTATAGGTATCAAAATCAAAATTTGATACTTATGATACTATTCACATAGCATCAAATAATCATCTCCAAGGTATCAAATTAGTAATTTAACTTTTTAATCTTTCTTTTATTTTTCAGATTTAATATTTTTAGTAATTATATATAAATCGTGTTATATAATAATAGGAAATTAATTGAATTTAAAATAAATTACAATAAAATATTTATATTGAATAAATAAAAAAAACTATTTTCTTTTCCATTGAAAAATTAACAATTAAATTTGTGTTTTATAAATACAAAAAAAATAAAGCAAAATAACATGTAAATATTAAATAAATAATTAACTGATATAAAAATATACCACTTAGTAATTACTCCCTCCGTCCCACCCGAATTAGAATTTTTGGGTTGGGCACGGGGATTAAGGAAAAAGTGTTAGTGGAGTAGGTGTTGTTAGGGATGGCCAAACCGGACCGGAACCGTCGAACCGGCCCGGAACCGAAAAAACCGTAACCGCCATGAACCGCCACGAAAACCGGAACCGTGGGAACCGGAACCGTTTTGGATAAGGGCCGATTAAGGTTCAACCCCTCAAAAAACCGTGAACCGACGGTTCCGAAGCGCGCAACCAAACCGTGAACCGGAACCGTATGAACCGTCAGTAAAACCGTTAAAAAACCATCAAAATCATTAGATTTCTAACAGTTTCATCAGAATTAACCGTTACTAATGGAAGGTTGACAAGAAAAGTTGTGTTTTGACTGATTTTTTAGCCAAATTCAGTGAATGAAAATAATAAAATTTGATTGTCCCTCTCATTGTAAATTTGCCTTTAATTAATAAAATTTAAAGGGTACTGTCCATTTTTTCTTTTATATACAATCATTTATTTTATTTTTTTCTATGTTTGTTTTTCAATATAATGTTGATTTAGTTTTTTTTTTTTTAAAAAAAAAAATCACTTATGAAATAATTTTTAAGATGTTTATTCATTATTGTATGATAAAAAAAAGGTACCGCGGAACCGGACCGAAACCGCATTGTAACAACCGGAACCGGTGTAACTAAGGGCCGGTTAAGATTCACATAAAAGCCGAACCAGAACCGGGACCGGCGTTGGCCATCCCTAGGTGTTGTGAGTATGAAAAGTAAAGTAGGAGAGAGAAAAATGGGGTAGAGAATAATGAGTGGAAAATTATTGGGAGTGTGAATGTGGTTCCCATTAAATAAAACACTTCCATTTTTGGGTTGTCATAATTCGATTGGGACACCCAAAATGGAAATTTGTCCTAATTCGAGTGGGACGGAGGGAGTATATATATGATGTTTAGCATTGGAAATACTAACTCATTCATGTGAGTATCAAAATATGATTTTGATACCTTCCATTGGAGTTGCCCTAACGGGGACGGCAAAATCAACTACTTTTGTTTGCAAGTTAACGACGATCAAGTCGTTAACTTGTCACCAAAAGTGGTCATGCATAACAACGAGAAATTAGGAACGATCGAAGTTGTCGCCTTTTGTCAAATTAGCATCGACTTTAGGAAATTGGCAACAAAATTTGTTTCTTTCTAATTATGTTTTTTTCTTCTAGTTAGTGCATGGATTTCATATAGTCAAGGCTTAATTAGGTAGTTAATTCTCGAGGTGGGATAATTGTTTTAACACGTCCCCTCACGCGTAGATTAACTTTGAGTTACACGTGGACATATATTTGGGTGGCACAGAGTTAAATACCGTGGGCCTCCTTTGAGCTTGCACGTGTTGTTGTGCGCGACGCGGAAGCGGGTCTCATGCACCAATAATTAGGTTATGCTACACCATTAATTTGGACACGAATAACATGACGGAAAGTAAATAAGACGAGATTTAACGTGGTTCACTCCAACATCAATGGGCTACGTCCAGAAACCAATCAACAATATATATCTTCAATATTACAAAGTGTATCACCCTCAAATCCGAGTCCCCCTCACTTAAGGATTACAAGAAATGATAACACTACTCTCACAATAGTGTACAACTCCTTCAAGATTGTACACATCTCTCTCACTCAATCTCCCCTAAGGGAGGTCACTCTTGGCACCACAAAGCACACTTGAACTCTTTCTACATGTCTCTATTTATAGGCACTAGATATCTCCTAGTTCAAACCTTATCTAGAGATAAATAAACACCAAAAGTCCCATTGGAAAAACCAACCATCACATTCATGAACCACATTCACGAATCACATATGACATTGTATCTTGATCCCTTCTAGAACTTGAGCCAAATTCCTACACGTGTAAAGAGTCTGCTCTGATACCATCATAAAAGTTTGAAGTCCCATCTGAAAAGTCAAAATCAATTGGCTAGAGGAGTGATCTTAAATCTTTATATAATTAAATTTTGACTAGTTAATTCCGACGTTTCGTTCTACCAATTTCGGATAAGAAAAAACTGGATCCGTGTCCCGGGATTGTGGAAGTATGTAGGAGTGTATGTGTAAGTTAAGTATAGTGTAATAACTTAATAAAAAATCACAGAAGGGTGACATAAATATAATAGTAGTGGAGTTGCTTGATGACACGAATAGGCTGTATATCAGCATGAAAAAGAGATGAGTCAATAAAAAGTTTGATCCAATAATTAGCATACCAACAATTAACCTAATCCTATGGTAAGGCTCTCCTTCTGCCATTTGTAAATCCGTACATTACAAGGTACTTAGCTATATAAGTGTATGATTATCTTAATAATTGAGCCTTTTTTTTTAGCCACTATCATTTTGTCCTTTGCTAATGTAAATGAATACTCTAAAAAAAAGAGTAGTTACATTTCAATTTTAACGATAGTCCAACTTAATTTTCATAAGTCTTTATGAATAATTTAATTTTAAAACCCATTATTAACATCATTAAAATAATAGCAATAACAAACTCTAATTTTCAATGAATAATAATTAAACTAGTTTATATAATTAGCCAAAATTAATTAAAATTTGCTGCCTCTTATCAATGATACTAGTAAAAAGAAAGGGTTAATGACAGATTATGGCCTGAACTCCAGGGGGTGCGTCTAAAAGGGGTCTGGTTTTTTTTTTCCGCTAGATCATGGCTCAATATCTAAATTTTTCGGCAGTTAAGGGCTTTTTGACGGAAATCGTTAGAAAAGTCAGTTAAATGCCATGTGCTGTGCACGTGATCGACTAAATGGATGGATTTGTAATGATATTAGTTAGTAAGGGCTTTAGTGAAATTTTTGAAACTCAAAATGTTTAAAAATGAAATAAATATTTTTTCTTAAAAAAATAATCTTTTTTTTAAATAATCAAGTATATAATAAAATAAGTAATTATCATATATAAAATAAATTTATCAAAATTATTAAACAAATTAATCTAATAGCTATATTAAATATAAAAGGATTTAGATTATTTTCTAAATAATAAATTTAAAATAAAAAAAGTTATAAATAAATTTAAACATTTCCCTTTTCAAAATTATTAAACATGAATCTTTGCTACCAAAATGTACAAAAAGTTGACATTTTCAGATGTCACTTAAAATAAAATTTGGACACTCATTTAGGGACATACTCCCTCCGTCCCATTTCAAATTGCAAAATTTACCATTTTGGGTGTCCCAACTAAAATTGCAAAATCTTTAAATGAAAAGTTTTTAGTACTTTTTAATTAGTGGGTCTCACTTCTCATATTCACATCAACTAACCCACTTACTATTCCCTACCCCACTTTCTCTCTCCTACCCAACTATCTATACTCACAACACATCACATTTTTTACTTTTTTCTTATTTCCCGTGTACACCTAGTATTTGCAATCTGAAATGGGACGGAGTAGGTAGTATTAACAAAAATTATTAAACATTTCTCTTTTCATCATCTTCCATGAACACCCACCCATCCTCCACTTTAAACCACCATAGCCACCTCCTTTCACCACCATCCAACACCTCCACCACTTAGCACCACCAAAATGAGTGTCCAAAAACACCATTTACCACCCATAGCCACCATCGTTCACCACCCAAAAACGCACACACGCACAATCCCACAAAAACACAAAAACAACGCTCTTCATTTTTACCGGAGTCGGAGATGAGATCTGGAGAAGAAGAAGAGAGTTGGGAGTCGCCGGCGGCCGCCACAACATTGCAGCAAGTTAGAGGAAAACAAAGCCGGATACCTAAGTTTCTTAGGCGATCCCGGCGGTGACGACGGTGATGAGATCTGGCCGATCTAAGACGAGGAAGCTCGTCGGAGATGAAAGTGAGACTGGAGAAGAAGAAGAGAGTTGGGAGTCGCCAATCGGTCATCGATTGAGGGGAACGAGCGAGGCGGCGGCGTCCGATCGATCGTCGATTGAAAGGGGAGGAGGGGGTGTGCGGCTTCAACAAATCTGGAGAAGGGGGTGTTGATGGATTGGGGTAGGGGAAAACAGACAGAGAGAGAGAGAGTTGGGAGTCGCCGGCAGTTGGGAGTCGCCGGCATAGAGAGTCGCCGGCGTTGGGAGAGACGAGAAATTGGTGAAGGAGAAAACAAATAGGAGGGGTGGGGGTTGAGCAAAGAGAGAGACGGGATGGAGTATATGATAATTTAATTGAAACTTTTTAGCCCTCTAAGTTTCAAAAAATTCACTAAAGCCCTTACTAACCAATATCGTTACAAATCCATCCATTTAATCGATCACGTGCACAACACATGGCACTTAACTGTCTTTTCTAACAATTTCCGTTAAAAAGCCCTTAACTGCCGAAAAATTTAGATATTGAGCCCTGATCTAGCGAAAAAAAAAACCCAAGCCCCTTTTAGACGCACCCCCTGGAGTTCAGGCCCTAATCTGTCATTAACCCAAAAGGAAATTAGTTACTGAAGAGAGTTCTGGGGTATTAGGTCTAAAGTAACGTAACGTTACTATAAACATTTACTTTGTGATAAATTTACATCCATATAAGAAGCTCACGGTCCTCAGTGCAATTTCAGAAAAGTTGGAGGCCATTGGTCAAATCAGGCTTGCTATTTACCTTTGACTAGTTCGTGGGTCTATTTTCTGGAAAAATGAAAGAGCACGTGTGCAAATTCACATAATTCGTGGATTGGGCTTCAAAATTGATTTAAGGCTGGCCCCTACACGGGCTCACCTTCCCCCCTTGACCATTTTGTTTTACGTAGCCTAAGAGCGTGTGGGCCGATATACCTTCCTTCTATGTTAATTGTTAGCTACTGCTATGTTATGTTTTAGCTATTCCCATTTTATTCTGAAAATTTTCTTTTAATAAATTGATTATATTTACGATAAAAATTTGGGTGAGATCGTTTCACTCCGTGAGACGGATTTTTTATGGGCCAACCCGCTTACCTGTGAGCCTGCTCCACCCGCCCAGCCATTCCATTCTCCCAGCTTGCGTCATGTGTTTCTTTTTATATATATATAAAAAACCTCCAATAACTTTAAAATGTAATATCTTGAGATTTTGAAGTCAAAAAAATAATAATTTGAAAAAACCATTGCGTTCGTCTCGACGAGACAAATCAAACTAGATATGACATGATTTGGTTTAAATTTTTTTTTTAAAACATATTTTTTAACAAACAAAAAAAACTGCTCTGTCCGTTGTCTAAAATGTAGCATTTTTTATGAAAAATATAATAGTTTATTCTTTGAAAAATAACACTTTTATTGTAAAATGTACAACAGTTTTGCAGGAAAATTTAAATAGTTTGATAGTTTTTGTGATTAGAAAATGTAATAATTGAAGTGCAACAGAGTGCATATATAATTATAATTTGCTATATAGATGAATGTAACAGTTTTATAGAGTAAATGTTACTTTTTTTCTTTTTAAAAAAGTGTAAAAATTCATGTATATAATCGGTAGCATATCAATTGTTATTTCTCTAAAAAAACCAAGCAAACTATTTTTTTTTTTTAATTTTTATTTTGCAAAACTACTATCTTACATTACAAAATTCCAATTGTTACATTCAACCTTGTAATTGATAAATCATTAAGTATTTTATTCATGAAAATTTTTCATAAATAAATGTAATAATTTTATATTAAAATGTAACAGTAGTTTTTTTTGGAGTAAATCTTATGTTATCCTCAATCTTTTTTGTGCAAATGTCTTGTTACATTTCAAAAAGAAATGTTACATTTCAAAATAAAACTATTACTGAGAAAAAAAGGTTGCATTCATTTATCATAAAATATAATATTAATTTTTATTGTCAGTCTTATGTTATCTTTAATCAATTTCTCCAAAAGTATAGTTACATTTCTGGAAAAGAAAGTGTTACATTTCTTTATTAAAAGTGATATACTCCCTACGTCCCAAAATGATCTTTACATCTGACTATTCAAACTCTTTAAGGATATGAATACTTGATTCACTAGTCATGTTTTGTTTGAGCACTTTTAAGCCTAGGTTGTAGAAACGTGAAGAATTTTTTTGGGACAATGAAAAATGCCAAATGAGAATATCATTTTGGGACGGAGAGAGTATTTGTTAGCGAGCAAAAAATGGTTGGGAAAAAAGCTGGAGGCAAAAAAAGTAAAATAATTTTTTTGGGCGGGTGGACGGGTCAGCAAATGGGTGGCTAGGTCAACTCGTAGAAGGTCCGTCTCATGCTGTGAGACCGTCTCACGGGAATCCACTACTATATTTATATGTAAATAACCTATTAGTAGAATTTGGTCATCATTGTTTTTTGATTTGAGACAAACGGATTTCAACATGCCTCCACACGTGCAGGCCGACATTATCATCAAATTGAGTCAGCTATGATAAAGTACTAGAGTTGAGTCATCATCTCCGTAAAAAAATCTTTTTAAAAGGTGAGATTATCTAAGTTGATGTGGGACAAACGGAATTTCAACATAACCACCGATTAGAATGATGGATGCATAATAATATAAGGAGTTTCCTACATCTAAAAAAAAAGTTTGAGAGAAAGCGGGTGTACCTAGTTATTTACTGTCTTACATATTCTCTGTTTTGAAAAAAATAATTGTTTCATTTGATTTTAAATGGCCAAAATATGTTATTTTTGATCAAATTTTAACGTCAATTTATAAAATAAATTATCAATTACAATTTTTTATATTATGATTGAAATAATTATATTGACATTAATATTTAGTTAAAAATTGAGACAATATTTCCGAAACGGGAAAGAGTATAAGAAGAGTAATGTTTGGGGTACAAAAAAGTAAAAAAAAAACTTGCTCACAAATTTAGGTGTAATTAGGGATGGCAACGGGTCGGATACGGTCCGGGTTTGCCTAAATCCGAACCCGACCCGCATTAAAACTAGCTTCTACCAAACCCGCCCAGCCCGAATTACAGTAAACCCGTATTCGGCCCGGCCCGGCCCGCCCGCCTTAGAACTCAGATCGCTAATTTTTTTCCAAATCGCATGAATAAGGAAATCTCAGAGTTCATACTCAAAATTTAGGGATTAGGGTCAGAGAAGCATACCACAGGAGAATAGATGGTCGGAGGCATGGCCGCGGCAAACTCCATGGCAGCAGCGTAGCGCTTGATGTCCTCGCTCGATGCACCACTCTCAATCGCGAAGCAGCAGCGCCATAACCCTAAATCTCTAAATCTGGGTGCGTGTGATTGTAAAAGAGAGAGAGAATGAAGAGAAAGATGGAGAGCATGAATGCCCAGAAAGGGGAATGTCCAGATTTGTGGTCGCCGATCCCTCTTTCTCTCTCTCTATAGGCAGCGGCCGATCCCTATTTCTCTCTCTCTATAGGCAGCGGCCATTTTGATTTGGAAAACCCTAAACTCATACGCTGCAACATATATACCAGGTTAGGAATGTAACGACCCGAAAACCCGTATCTATTTTCTTAGTAAAAATATTTGTTTATTTATTTAATTAATTATTTATGTGTGCATTTTAGTGTTTCATAATATTTTATGCCTAGCATTTTAATTGATCATTTGTGCTAGTGTAGAGTTATTGGGTCTTAGTTGTTAGTGGGGAGTATGGGTTTATGTGTTCTAGTTGGGTCTAGAGGGGGCCTAGGTGAAACATTTTATTTCTTCATCCTACTCCTTCCTCCTCCCTCCTCCCTCACCTCACATTTTTTCATTTCCCTCTCTCTCTCCTCCATTGTTGGGTAAAGAAAAGGTAAGAATTATCCCTCCTTCTCTCTTCATTTTGACCATCTTCCTCCCATTATTTCTTAATGCTCATTTTATGAAAAATGCTTAGATCGTCGCTAGGATCGTGAAGAGCTAAGAAAAGTCGAATTCCTTCATCTTTGATAAATTCCAAGTAAGTTGCTTACCCCCCTCTTTATGCTAGAAATGTCATTTTATGATTAGATGATGATATGAATGTTATACATTGCCTCTTAGTTGATTTTTAAAGTGATTGATGTTTCATTCATTTTGTGATAATATGATTTTGGATCATTTCTTGATTTGGTTGTTCAAATGTTGTTAGATAAGTCTTGTAGAGGCTTATAGGTTGTTTTGGGTCATTAGGATGCAAGTTAGAAAGTTTGATTTTGGTCGATTTGAGAAATGGTAAGAAACTTTGTTAAACCCAGCTGCAGTTTCCGGCCAGAAAACCGACCAGGCGCCCGCCCGTAAGGCCCCAAGCGCCCGCCTACTTCCCTTTTCTTGACCTTTTGTTCCTGCCGTCCGTGGGCGCCCGCCCGCCTCCTTTTAGGCGCCCGCCCGCCCGCTGTTTTCAGGAATCATCTCTTGTTTGGTTTAGGTTTGGATTGTACTCTTGGTGTAGACTTTGGGTGCCACTCTAGTTATGTTAAGTAGACATTGTGGGTTACTCTAGTGTTTGAAATGGTTCCGTTGTGAACAATTGTGTTATGGAATTGGTCTAAGTATTGTTGGAAAATGCTTGGGCATCTTGTGACGTGTTCATGGTTATTTCAATCGAATTGATTTTAGGATAAAACTTGGTTTAGGTTTTAGGTGATATCTTATAGCACCTAGAGGGTTATTAGGGAATACCAAGGTGTTGGGTTTGTTCCGTTTGTGATCATGTATGAATAGGTGTAACCTTTTGGGTTCGTTCGAGTGTTAAGAATTGGTTCGTTTATGAATGGATGTATAGCGTGGAACGGTGATTGGGTACCTGCGGTTTTGATTTGCCTTAAGGTGTATTTGTTCGGATTTCCTATTTGGAATTCCAGGTGTAAAGGGATGGTTGAGTTCTTGGTCATAGTACTCTTTACGAGTAGACGTTTAGGTTCATCTTGGTATTAGTCATTATACTATTTGTGAGCGACCATTTGGGTTGTTCTCTTTATGAGTAACTCGTGAATATCATCTTTAGGATGTGTTTGTTATGATTCCTTATTATGGAATCATCATGTTTTTATGGCCAATGTTGTTGGGCTCTCTATGAGCAATCTCCTTTATCGTTGTTGGACTCTTTTATGAGAAACTTCTTGTACTCGTTATTGTTGATCTCTCCATGAGTAACCGTTTGCATCTTTTGTGATGAGCTTGGCTTGGTTCCCTACTTTGAAATCATTGCCCCGTTGTTGTTTCAAGCGAGTATTTATTACTATGTGCTTGTTTAAAGTACAGCTGGTACTTGTGTTCGAGTCAGGCAATGGATAATGTTATAATGGCACGAGCCAAGTCCAGTATAGCATCGCCCATTGGTCCTTCTTTCCTCTTCCAGATTGGCCTTGGTTGGGATGAGCTAGCTTCCTTCGGAAGTAGTCTAGCTAACTTTTTGGGTTTTGACTTTGTGTCATCTCCCCTGTCCTTTGTGACATGTTACATTGTTATGGTTCCGGTAACGGGGTTGTGATCTTCAGCTGTTTATGCTACAACGAAGATTGATTGATTGATTGATTGGTCGGTTCTGACCGGGATTTTCTCTTCAGCTATTATACTGCTATGAAGATGGTTTGATTGGTTGATTGGTTGAAGCTGCGCAGTGATTGTTCTATTGGTTTGGTGAAACCTTGGCTCAGTATCCTTTGTAACGTGTTTATTTCAGTCTTATGTGCTGCATGATGAATGAGTCCTTATTTCCAACTGGTATGGGACAGTTGGCGATAGGGAGCTTTCTCATTTGTTGTTATGTGATTTACTTGTTCTGTTATATCGTTGATTGCATGATATTATGCCATGTAGCTGCATTAGTAACTTACTGAGATTTTATCTCACCCCGTTTCTTTTTATCTTTGTTGTTTTCCTTAACCCCCCAGGGAATCAAGTGGTAGCGTTATGAGGTCCGTTGTTGCGGGAACTCTTCAGAGCAGGTTGACCTTCTTTGGGGTAGTTGATCTTCGGAGTTCTTATGTATCATTGTAGCGGGATTTGTGGTCGTTTAGTGTTATGTAACTATTATCATCTTTTGGGTATTATATTATTGTAAGTGTTCTTGCTTCCGCGTTGTATTTAGTCTCCGAGTTAAAATCTCGTTGAGGTGTCGTGTGATGGTTTTGGTTTTATAGTTGAATTCACGCGCCCGGTTCGGTATTTTGCATTTTGGAGATGTATATTATGAAAATTTATGTTTATGGATTTTAGTATTTTCTGGGGCGTGACAGTTGGTATCAGAGCAATGGTTTTAGATATTGAAAGAGAATAAGAACTCTGATATTGAATAGGTTTCAATACTTGGGTGTTATAATTGTGAGCGGTTTAGGAAACTAAGTTTTCTTGAAAGATGAGGTTAAGGTAGAAGTTGGTTGAGTTACGAGTCGTGATATTGACGTCTAGTGTTTCTTCTCTTGTGGTATATCAAGTATAGGATTGGTGTTAATAGTGTTGGTCCCCTTGGGGTTAGTTGCTTTGGGAATCGAGAGTACAAGTTTTGAAGGCTCGGGCATATCTATTTCGTAAAGTGGACAACGTTTCGTGCTATGTTCGCATGTTTGTTATCATTCATGGATTTATGTTGAGGTGTATTCTCGAATACGGAACTACGTGATTGCTACTGGTATAAATAGGGTGATTTAGTTATGTCACCTATGCGAGATATTGATGAGTTAAGTGGTATGGTTTAGCTTTCTATATGCTACGAATTTCTTGTGTGCCAGCGATAGGTGGAGAATATCTCTATATTGGTATGTTTGACTTTGTTTAGAAGCATACTAGGTATATATATAATGTTCAGGTTCTATGTTGAAAATCAGAAAATCTTTATTATCAGGTTGTGCTGGGAATTTAGCTTACTCTGTTGACAATATTAATTTTGAAATCTTGGGTATAATTTATACTGGGTGAGATATGTCGTTCGATCGATAGGGAACTTGGGTTATATGATGAGTTGATATAAGCTACGATACTGATAGGTGAATCGGTGAACATATAGTATCGGTTGGGTTAAAAGAGTTAAAGATCCAATTTGAGAATTTCTCGATAGGGGATTTTTCTTTACTTTTAGTACATCTACGTGAGTGCATCAGAATTGTTTAGTATGAGGAAATACTTGAATTATTATGGGTTATATTAAGAAGTTGAGTTATGATACTTTTGGGATCATTTTAGTACATGACTAGAGTTGAGTTAAAGCAATACGAGTTGTGAGTATATTGTGGAAGATATAACCATTAATGATGGTAAGCGCGTTAAGTTTAAAAGACTAAACATATTTTGAGAAGGTGAGAATTCCTCGAACAATATTAAAGGCATTTTGGGTTTTAGTGAACAGTTGTCACTCGGTTCTGAATCTTTTCTTTGTGGCGTTCTCGTTTGGATGAAGGATTTGTAAAGGAAGTTGGGTATAGATACTTGGACATATTAAAGGACATTATGATTTTGTGCTGGGTCAGTGGAAATGTGGCTAGCTAATTGGATTATTATGTTGGTAATACTGTTGAGCCTAAGTAACATTGGGTTAATAAATGTATACGTGAAAGACTAATTTGGGCTAACCATTGATCGAGGTTCAAGATCAAAGAATTGGGACGGAACAGTTTATTTAATATTTCGGATTATTAGTGATCTTTTGTAATATCTTTTAGAGTTGTAAGTTGTGATATATTGATATTTATGAAGATGAAGATTGCGAAAATTTTGGATCGTTCCAGTTACTGCTATAATGGTAATCCTTGAAGACATAGTCACTTAGGTGAACATTTGGAGGATGGAAATTTCTTTAGCTTTTCATAGTTTAAGAAGTTGAGTAAGCTCGAGATGGTTTAATGTTTTGAGTTTCTTGGAAGTAATATTAAGTATGCGATTATCTAATGGAAGTATCTTTACAGTATAATTGGGGTTGTGAATAAGACAAGTTTGTAGTATCTCGAGGATTATGTTTAAGAGAAATTTGAATTCTTCAATTTTGGCCTTGAGTATGGATTTTAGTTAGGAGTGAAGATAGTGATTGAATAAGGTTCGGTACGAGAGATTACTATATTGTAAGCATTATTTAAGTTTACTATATGATGGGTTAAAGTGGGTAATTGGAAAATTCGGGAAGAGACGGAACTAAAGTAACCATGGCTATTGGATCATTCGGGTAAGTATTCTAAAATTCAGGATAATAAATAGAGCTATCTATGACTAGGGATGAATTGTGGTTTTATTGATATCGCCTTATCAAGATATAGTTGTTTTTATGGGACCAAGTTTAGAAATGATGTTAATAGGTTATCAATGTTGGATAATCATATGTTCTTCGACAAGATAAATGTGAGTTAATACAAGTGGGTTGAGAAATACAAAGATTATGACTGTATTATGTTTTATCTCATGAGGAAGTGAGTGTGGTAGTGGAATCTCATTTGATCGGATAGTTGATGACGGTAAATTTTTGAGTATATCATTGAGTTAGTGGGTGGCAATAATAGTTAGCCCTATTCCTTCTCTTAGTTGTTCGGGTAGTAGTGTGATTACTTGGGATGATGGTTAGATTGTCAATGCGTGCGGACGAACCGAAAAAGTAAGACTTATGGATGTTGTGATTTAAGGGTTGATGGTGAGCGTAATGCTAATTAGGATCAAATCAGCTATGTCTCAGAATGGGTGAACGAGTGATAGTCTAGAGAATTTGAAATTCCGGATGAAAGAGGAAGTTAATTCTAGGATGTTTAATCAGAAGATACGTGTGAGAAGTATGTGTTCATTGTGTGTTGGCTTATTCGAGTCATGGAATCGATGTCTGAAATATTTATCAGGTACTTGATTGGGGTTATGATTGCTATATGAGAATCGATATTTTGTAGCCTTGTTATTTCTGCGTGTTATGATTTTGATAAGTGAATTCGCGGGCGAATTCTTTTTAAGGAGGGTAGGTTGTAACGACCCGAAAACCCGTATCTATTTTCTTAGTAAAAATATTTGTTTATTTATTTAATTAATTATTTATGTGTGCATTTTAGTGTTTCATAATATTTTATGCCTAGCATTTTAATTGATCATTTGTGCTAGTGTAGAGTTATTGGGTCTTAGTTGTTAGTGGGGAGCATGGATTTATGTGTTCTAGTTGGGTCTAGAGGGGGCCTAGGTGAAACATTTTATTTCTTCATCCTACTCCTTCCTCCTCCCTCCTCCCTCACCTCACATTTTCATTTCCCTCTCTCTCTCCTCCATTGTTGGGTAAAGAAAAGGTAAGAATTCTCCCTCCTTCTCTCTTCATTTTGACCATCTTCCTCCCATTATTTCTTAATGCTCATTTTATGAAAAATGTTTAGATCGTCGCTAGGATCGTGAAGAGCTAAGAAAAGTCGAATTCCGTCATCTTTGATAAATTCCAAGTAAGTTGCTTTCCCCCCTCTTTATGCTAGAAATGTCATTTTATGATTAGATGATGATATGAATGTTATACATTGCCTCTTAGTTGATTTTTAAAGTGATTGATGTTTCATTCATTTTGTGATAATATGATTTTGGATCATTTCTTGATTTGGTTGTTCAAATGTTGTTAGATAAGTTTTGTAGAGGCTTATAGGTTGTTTTGGGTCATTAGGATGCAAGTTAGAAAGTTTGATTTTGGTTGATTTGAGAAATGGTAAGAAACTTTGTTAAACCCAGCTGCAGTTTCCGGCCAGAAAACCGACCAGGCGCCCGCCCGTAAGGCCCCAAGCGCCCGCCTACTTCCCTTTTCTTGACCTTTTGTTCCTGCCGTCCGTGGGCACCCGCCCGCCCGCCTCCTTTTAGGCGCCCGGCCGCCCGCTGTTTTCAGGAATCATCTCTTGTTTGGTTTAGGTTTGGATTGTACTCTTGGTGTAGACTTTGGGTGCCACTCTAGTTATGTTAAGTAGACATTGTGGGTTACTCTAGTGTTTGAAATGGTTCCGTTGTGAACAATTGTGTTATGGAATTGGTCTAAGTATTGTTGGAAAATGCTTGGGCATCTTGTGACGTGTTCATGGTTATTTCAATCGAATTGATTTTAGGATAAAACTTGGTTTAGGTTTTAGGTGATATCTTATAGCACCTAGAGGGTTATTAGGGAATACCAAGGTGTTGGGTTTGTTCCGTTTGTGATCATGTATGAATAGGTGTAACCTTTTGGGTTCGTTCGAGTGTTAAGAATTGGTTCGTTTATGAATGGATGTATAGCGTGGAACGGTGATTGGGTACCTGCGGTTTTGATTTGCCTTAAGGTGTATTTGTTCGGATTTCCTATTTGGAATTCCAGGTGTAAAGGGATGGTTGAGTTCTTGGTCATAGTACTCTTTACGAGTAGACGTTTAGGTTCATCTTGGTATTAGTCATTATACTATTTGTGAGCGACCGTTTGGGTTGTGTTCTTTATGAGTAACTCGTGAATATTATCTTTAGGATGTGTTTGGTATGATTCCTTATTATGGAATCATCATGTTTTTATGGCCAATGTTGTTGGGCTCTCTATGAGCAATCTCGTTTATCGTTGTTGGACTCTTTTATGAGAAACTTCTTGTACTCGTTATTGTTGATCTCTCCATGAGTAACCGTTTGCATCTTTTGTGATGAGCTTGGCTTGGTTCCCTACTTTGGAATCATTGCCCCGTTGTTGTTTCAAGCGAGTATTTATTACTATGTGCTTGTTTAAAGTCCAGCTGGTACTTGTGTTCGAGTCAGGCAATGGATAATGTTATAATGGCACGAGCCAAGTCCAGTATAGCATCGCCCATTGGTCCTTCTTTCTTCTTCCAGATTGGCCTTGGTTGGGATGAGCTAGCTTCCTTCGGAAGTAGTCTAGCTAACTTTTTGGGTTTTGACTTTGTGTCATCTCCCCTGTCCTTTGTGACATGTTACATTGTTATGGTTCCGGTACCGGGGTTGTGATCTTCAGCTGTTTATGCTACAACGAAGATTGATTGATTGATTGATTGGTCGGTTCTGACCGGGGTTTTCTCTTCAGCTATTATGCTGCTATGAAGATGGTTTGATTGGTTGATTGGTTGAAGCTGCGCAGTGATTGTTCTATTGGTTTGGTGAAACCTTGGCTCAGTATCCTTTGTAACGTGTTTATTTCAGTCTTATGTGCTGCATGATGAGTTAGTCGTTATTTCCAACTGGTATGGGACAGTTGGCGATAGGGAGCTTTCTCATTTGTTGTTATGTGATTTACTTGTTCTGTTATATCGTTGATTGCATGATATTATGCCATGTAGCTGCATTAGTAACTTACTGAGATTTTATCTCACCCCGTTTCTTTTTATCTTTGTTGTTTTCCTTAACCCCCCAGGGAATCAAGTGGTAGCGTTATGAGGTCCGTTGTAGCGGGAAATCTTCTGAGCAGGTTGACCTTCTTTGGGGTAGTTGATCTTCGGAGTTCTTATGTATCATTGTAGCGGGATTTGTGGTCGTTTAGTGTTATGTAACTATTATCATCTTTTGGGTATTATATTATTGTAAGTGTTCTTGCTTCCGCGTTGTATTTAGTCTCCGAGTTAAAATCTCGTTGAGGTGTCGTGTGATGGTTATGGTTTTATAGTTGAATTCACGCGCCCGGTTCGGTATTTTGCATTTTGGAGATGTATATTATGAAAATTTATGTTTATGGATTTTAGTATTTTCCGGGGCGTGACAAGGAATGTAGTAATGGTTCAAAATAAGGGCAGAATAGGGAATATGTAAGCTATAATGATATACGGGTCGGATACGGGTCGGGACCCGTCGGGTCTGAGGAAGCTACCGAACCCGAACCCGTATCCGCCGGGTTTTGGAAATTAGTTATCAAACCCACCCAAGCTAGACCGGATTGCTATCGGATACGGGCGGGTTCGATTAAATTGCCATCCCTAGGTGTAATGATTTTATTGGTGTTTTTAATTAGAGTGTGACGGGTTCACTATCGATGCAACAAATAAAATATCACCAACATATTTTGTGAGCAAGATTTTATGAGTTTATTTTGTTATTCTATCATTGCTCGTATAATAAAAAACTTAAAACGATAAAATGCAAACTTATGAGGCAAATGTGGACACTAGAATCCAGATGACCTACTCGGCCCTTGATCAGATAAAGCTTCCCGCTAGCAAATTCTCCCCGAAATGCGTTGAGCACATAGAGTCAGCCCTTACCCTAGGCGATTAAGGGTGCTTTATGTTGGAATAAAATATTCGACTAGTTCAGATTGAACAGATTTAATCAATTAAGGGGCAATCACCAATTCAATAGTAATACATTTAATATCCAAAAGCATAACATAAATAGCAAAGGAACGCGTACCAGGAAAAACGGCAAACAGAAAACAAGAGGGAGTCAGAATACTTATCAGATCGAGTCGCCTGTATGAAGACTCTCCTAAGAGAATTTATTGCCCCCTTACTGGTGCGACAAAGAGTTACGGCAAAATCCTCCGAGGATAAAACGATCTCAGCAAACGTACAAAGAAATCTCGCACGAACATACACAGATGCACTTTCGCCTGCTGTCCCACTTCGCCTGAATCGCCCGCTCAGATCAATCACAGAAACAGTGTATGGAGAAGACATATTTCGAGAGCAAAAATCAGAGACTATTTTTTGCGTGTGTTAAAATCAAAAATCGGGACTGTTATTTATACAAGTATGAAGTCAGTTTAGGTTTTTGAGAAGGACTCTAAACCTACCCGAATTAAAGTAGATTATTCTTGATGGAAAAGCAACTGTACAGTTAGAGTCTAGTTAGGAAACTTACGAGACTAATTGATTCCGTTAGCAAAAAGGAAACTTCAAATAAATTTTGACTAAAAAGATAGGACCTCGAACCGAACCATTCGACCATAGCCCGAGCCCGGCCCGGCCGAGCCGAGTGAGCGAGAGAGCGCGCGTGTGGGGAAAGGTTCAAGCCCACCTCATATGTAACTTGAACATGAGACTATGAAATGCCTTGTAATTTATGGCACTCCAACTTTCCATTCCCATTCCATGTGGGTTGGCACAAAAATCTTTTATATTCCCAAACAAAGGGGAGGTTTGGATTTCCTATCCCATATGGGATACCAACCAACCCATTTCATCTTTGAGAATTAAAACACTTAAATGCCCATATTTGAAGTCTTAGAACCATGGATTAAATCCATAATTTGGCTTTCACCAAAACATCAAATTTCCTCATGCTACATCCTACAATATATATCAACATTGACCATGGTCAAACTCAAAGGGACCCACAAATGGGACCCACCTAAAGTTGACCAAATGCCAAATTTCCAAAAATCCCCCACAAATCCGTTGTGATAAAACGGGTAACGATTATCCATTGTCATGCTTTCGATTGATGGTGCCTCCCAGCTTGAACCCCCACCTAGTCAGTCAACTTATGCCCCCACGGAATCTAGGTGAACGGGTGTCTTGAACCTGATTCTTGAATGTGGCGGCGTCCGTTGGTAACAACACGACAAAAAGCTATGACAACAACCTCTATTATTATAACTTGACGCGTATAAGCCATACGTCCCGATCCTCTTCCATGAGTGCTTTCAAGGAATAACCTATTTCCTCTAATTGTGGCCAACAATAACAATCACTTTGTTGGGCATCTCCAAAGATGTACTGCTAACATCTCGTCATAAAGACCTGATCACATTCAAAGCTTAAAGCTCTTACTATACTTGCAGTCACGAACACCTTTCCCGGTTTATTAGGGGACAGACTCATACATGTAACATGTCAATCTTTTTTAGGTTTTCCAATTCACCCCACAGCTTGTTATTACCACATTGAACCTTCTTTGTGGGATCTCCACTCAGATAGGTTGGGTTGCTACTGCATATGATTTATATAGGGTTCAGTCCTATCCCCAACCTGGATTTTTGGACAAAAACTAATTCAAGCCCTTTGGTTAAAGGATCAGCTGTGTTATCTTTAGTACTAACATAATAAACAGCTATCACCTTCCGAGACACAAGAACCCTTATAGATTTTAATCTAATTTGGATATGTCTCATTGTTTTGTAGTTGTACTTGACACTTTTAATTTTCGCAATTGTGGCAGTATTTCACAATGTACCGAAATCACAGGCATTGGCTTGCTGATCATGGGTAACTCAGACATTAGTCCTTGTAGCCATTCAGCTTCCAATCCAGTAGTGTCAAGGGCAACTAACTCGGCCTCAAAAGTAGACCTAGACAACAGAGTTTGTTTTGTAGACCTCCAGGCTACTGCAGCAATGCCTAGGGTGAAAAGATACCCTGTGTAGATACCCCGGGGGAAACAACGGCTTGGCTAGAGCACGTGAATTATCCTAGGATGTCTAGTTGGTTTTAGAAAGTAGAGTCGCCACCTATGTTTTAGAGGAACATAAGAAAAACCTAATAATTAGCCTAAGTTTTGTTACGAAAACCAGAGATTCGGGAGAGACGGGTTCGGGGGTTAGGTTACGGAGTGGGAAGTACTTAAACACCCACTCCACCCGGCTAAAGCCGGTCTTGCTACTTTTGGTGTTTTATGCTAAAAGTGTCCTTCTTTTATTAATATAAACTTGTGCTAACAATTACATCATGAGAAAATGAGGAATTAAAAGAGAATAAAATGTAGGGAGATAACCGTTTAACTAGCGGTGTCAGTGGTTCGGTCCAAACCGCGGTTTGGGACCGAACCGAACTAAACCATATGGTTTGGTTCGGTTTTTAAGCACAAGTAGTTCGGTTCGGTCTCAAAAATTGGTAAACCGCGTGGTTCGGTTTGGTTTGTGGTCTGACCTCTCCAGACCGAACCAAACCAAACCAAACCGTCAGACCGAACTGCCAGACCGAACCATCAGACCGAACCACCAGACCAAACCGCCAGACCACATATATTAGTCATATATTTGTATGTTAAGTAACATTCACCTTTAAATTATTAAAATAATTTATATTACATTACATCATTCTTAACTCTCGTTTTGTATCTTATTCAATATTCATTTCATGGAATATTATATTCATTGAAGCACATAGTTAACAAAGTTCTGTAGTGTATTTACTTCCTTCGGATTCTTTATTCGTTTGATATTTTCATTCTTATGAATTTTCTCATTTAAACATAGTGTAAACCATAATTTGAATCGTGATATGAACCTCGGTGTGAATGGTGGTTTAAACCACGATCTAAACCATATTCTAGAGCACGGTCTAAACTGCAGTTTGGACCACATTACTGAACCGCGGTCTGAACCAAACCGAAGCAAACCATGGAGGTTTGGTTTGGTTCGGTTTGAAATTTTTCGTGGTTCGGTTCGGTTTGGAATTTTCTCAAACCGATGACTAGTGGTTTGGTCTCTAAAATGGTCGAGACCGAACCAAACCGAACCATTTACACCCCTACTTTTAACCAACTTCAATGTAATGAAGTGATCATTTGGTTATGTCCCATTTGATGGGGATTGCATACATTAAAAAGACATAAAAGTCAAATAAGAAATAAAAGAGAAAGTGTTGTACCTTGATTTAGAAAAGGAGATGAAGACTTCAAAGTTTTACTTGAAGATTGTGTGCAAGAACTTGTGTAGAGTTTTTTGTAAAGAAGAAAAGTTGGGTCCCCTTTCCATGGTAGAATGAGGGGGTTTATATAGGTGTAGGGAGAGTGTTTGAGGTCACAAATATGGCCTTTCCCCGGATCAAGCATGGGAGTAATGGCCAAGTGGGTTACAAATCAAAAAATGAGGGAAATTTGGCAAAATCTAATATTCTGGAAGCGGGAGGCGCGCACGTCCCACCCACCCAATGGGAAGCGCATGCCTCCCAAAAAGGAGGTAAAAGGCACACACATCCCACCTTCAGAAAATCCATATTTTAGCCCAAAAGTTAACCTCGTTATGCAGTTAAGCCCCAAAACTAACGAAATCAGTCAGAAACTTAACGAACACCATGAAAGTCAACAAAAAAAATGAAACGAAGACTCAAGGTTGACTTTGTCACTTAGTCAAGTCCAAGACTAACGGAGTAAGTCGAGAACTTAACAAAAAGTAACGAAAGTTAACGGAAAATAGGAAAACAAAGATTGTGTATGCAATCGGGACATGAGAGGTCCAAGGCGGGGTGTCTACAGAGCCCCTCGGCGACGTGGATTGCAGAGAATAACGCGTCGACGAAAGAAAGACAACCGCCGAGGACATCACAAAGAAAAAGGAAAGAAAAGAAAACAAAGACTCAATAAAAACAGGAATTTGAAATTACAAAGGATAGAGATGCGCCCCCTGTGTGAGCGACTTTTGTTGACGGAAGAGGTGGTGATTTCAGTGGTTCACCATGGACCAAATTGCTGTTTGGAGCCAAATTTGCTGTTTGAAGCCGCATTTGTTGTTTTGGTGTTTGAAGCCGCATTTGCTGTTTTGCTGTTCGGAGCCGCATTTGTTGTATGTTGTTCGGAGCCGCATTTGTTGTTTGCTGTTCGGAGCCGCATTTATTGTATGCTGTTCGGAGCCGCATTTGCTGTTCGGAGCCGAATTTGATGTAAGCTGTTCAGATCCGCATTTGTTGTATGTTGTTCGGAGCCGCATTTGCTGTTTGAATGTATTGGATGCCGTGGGACTCACTCATTTACCTGATATTCTGGAAGCGGAAGGCGCGCACGTCCCACCCCCCTATGGGAAGCGCACGCCTCCCACAAAGGAGGGCAAAGGCGCACGCATCCCACCTTCAGAAAATCCATATTTTAGCTTTAAAGTTAACCTCGTTATGCAGTTAAGCCCCGAAACTAACGAAATCATTCAAAAACTTAATGAACACCACAAAAGTCAACAAAAACTAATGAAACAAAGACTCAAGGTTGAATTTGTCAATTAGTCAAGTCCAAGACTAACGGAGTAAGTCGAGAACTTAACAAAACGTAATGAAAGTTAACGGAAAAGAGGAAAACAAAGTTTGTGTATGCAATCGGGACATAAGAGGTCCAAGGCGGGGTGTCTACACCCTGTACAGCCATAACTCCCAGAGTTAGTGGAAATCCAACTAGAATCACTATATCCTTCAAGAACAGAAGGATATCTCTTATAATGCAGCTCAAGGGAAACAGTTCCCTTCAAGTACCTAAGTACTCGGTTTGGAGCTTCCCAATGAGCTCTATTCGGACACTTAGTGTATCTAGCCAATCTCATCACTGAGTAGGAAATATCCGGTCTCTTACAATTGGTAAGATACATCAAGCTCCCAATAATCTGAGAATACTTCAATTGAGCCACAGGTACTCCAGTCTCATTCTTAGTAAGTGCTACAGAAGTATCAAATGAAGTACTGACGATTCTACCATTACTACCAAACTTCTCAATAATACTTTTAATATAATGAGACTGCGATATAGTAATGCCTTGAGCTGAGCGAGTCAGCTTAAGTCCAAGAATCACGTCAGCAACCCTCATATCCTTCATCTCGAACTTACTTTTCAAGAATGACTTGGTCTCATCAATTATCCTCATATTATTCCCAAATAACAAAATATCATCAACATATAGGCATAAGACAATACTACTATCACCCTTTATTTTGCTATAGACACATTTATCAAATTCATTTGGAACAAAGCCGTATTGTGAGACAATTTGGTCAAATTTCTCATACCATTGCTTTGGGGCCTGTTTAAGTCCATAAAGAGACTTAACCAGTTTGCAAACCTTTTTCTCATTACCAGAAGCTACAAATCCTTCAGGTTGATCCATATAATTTTTTTCCTCAAGATCTCCATGAAGAAAGGCAGTCTTTACATCCATCTGATGGATAGGCAGATCATATACAGAGGCCAATGCTATAAGCATACGAATTGTAGTCATTCTAGCAACATGGGAATTGTAAGTACCCCAATCTGAAACCGACCTATCTTAGAGGTAGCCTTAGCACCGTGTTAGGGATAAGCTAATAGGCCAGGACCTCCTTAGGATAAGCTATAAATTCCAGGACTACTCTGGTATAAAATTGGAAAAATCCAGAAGCTCGCCAGGCTGAGCCGTACGGATGCTTTGGGTACTAGAAGGGCCTAGACGTACGGCTGGTTTGGGCACCCTCAGTCCCTATAAATAGAACCCCTTGCTGATCATTTCAGGAGGGAAGGGGGAGAAACATTATAACTAAGGTTACTCTGTCGAATTCACCTCAGAATAGTGTGAGTAAGAGTGAACAAAGAGTGAAAGAGAGAAAGGAAGATTGGCCTAAACCAAGATATGTAAAGCCACCTTCTCCCCCTCCCTTCTCTTCATCTAAGAACTCTATTTATCTTTGATCTTGTCATTTATTGTTGATCTTTACATTCTTGCAAGTCTTGTCCTTTCAAGCAATATACATATATCTATTACTATTTAAATTTCCTAGTCCAAGCCATGAGATGATCAAAGGTTCCCTCCATACTTTGTGTGAAAGAGGTTCAAACCTAGTTTGATCATGGCTTGTTGATTGTTCATTTACATTCTTGTCATGGATGATGCTCTTGTTGTTCATTTTGCTCATTTTAAGCTATGATGATCATGTTGAGGATAAAGTCTCAATCTTTATCCTCATCACCTTGATCTAGCCCAAAATTCCCAAGTTTGGGTAATAAAGATCCAATCTTTATGGTTTGTTCTTGTCCCTAAAGGATTAATCTTGCCTAGAAGAGCCATTTTGATGGTAAAGTTTCAATCTTTACTCATCAAATGGTCACTATGGCTCAAAAGGGCATATTGGCCACCTTTTTCATTTTTCTCCCATGATTGCCTTTGATCATGCCCAAACTCTTGTTTTGGGAGGTTCTTTGATGATCAAATGGCATAGGAATGAGTTTTTAATGTTGTTTTGTGTTGGAATAACAAACTGGAATCAGAACAGTTTGGTCCAGTTCAAGCAGAATGCTCTGTTTCTGCCTGGAACCGGACTGTTGCTTGAACAAACTGTAAAATCCCAGTAGTGGTCTCCCCATCCGTACGGCTACTTTGGCCGTATGGGGAGATTGACCATTTTTCCCTTCTGTCTTCTGTTTTCTTGTCAAACAAACCCTTTTTCAGTTGAAAAGATAAATAAAAAGTTAAAACAAAGATTTTCTGTTAAAAACACACACACACACACATGTACTTTTGTTAACTAACAAGGGAGACTCGGCTTTGTCCGAGGCAACTTGGGAGGACGTAAAAACTCTTCCCAAGTTGTAACCTGATCTCCGAACCTTTGAACTCAATCCTTTGTCATTTTTTTGGGTTTAAAATTAACAAAATGTGGCGACTCCGTTAAATTGGTCCGGTTCCCGCGTTTGGTGTTTCGCCCTTGAAACGTGCTCGTGTTTTTTTGGGGCGGGATCCTTACAGTGGCGACTCCGCTGGGGATTAGAGTGCTTTCGGACTTCTTTCTATAAGATTCGGGGGCATTCTTGTGTGGGTCAAACTCCCGTTCCCGTTAGTTGACTTCTTGCATATTTGTGTGTGTTTGATGTTTTTGTTTGAACTGTTTTGAGTACATACGTTCTGGAAATACAATAAACTGGGGCTTGATGACCAGAAGTTGGAGCAACTGAGAAAAATCTTCACCCTCTTGCTTTAGCCGTACGGCTACTTTGGGTAGGGGCCAGAGTGTTGCCAATTAACAGTTTGGTGCAGGGCTGCAACATTCTGGGTGCCCCTCTGCTTCTACTTGTCCAGGTTCCAAATTTACAGTCTTACTTGTGCACATTACCTTTATTCTTTTGGCCAAAACTTGGTTTTGAAAGGTAATAAAACTTGGTTATGCATGATCTTTTGTCAATAAAATGGTTTCCAAAACCTCATCGTGCATAATCCTTTTTGTAAGAGTTTTTCTTGAGTCTTCTTGTTGTGCACAAATTGCTTTGTACAAAAGGGTTTCAATGTAAAATATTTCTTTTGCAAAAGTTTGATTCAAAATTCTTTGTTGTGCACAACTTGGTACATGTACAAGTTTTGGTCTTTGTTTGCTTATATTCCTTGATTTGTTGTGTATAAATTTCTCAATCCATGCTTGTTCATACTTGTTCATATCTTGCTTATGCCATGCTCATGCTATCGAAAAACGGATTGAAAATCTCTCTTTTTACTCAAAAAGGAACATAAAATGACTTCACACTACGCGCACCTGACCGTGCACGTTCCAAATACCCTTTAAACCCGGGGTGGATGCCACGATGCAGCTCGTTGGGTGCTCTTGTTCCCTTCGATGCGCGCACGGGTCCATCCCACCTTCCCTTCCGAACCGAGTCAACCACACTTGTCCGTGACACACAAATACCGTGACTATGGTTGGTTTTTGGTCTAGTTCACGTTACCACATCCTTGATACGTGCTCAAAGCTAATTGTGTCCAAATTAATGCCCGAGTTGTGACTCCTTGATGTAATGCAAGCGTGGCCTAACCAGCCTTCAACTCGTGTGTTAGTGACGACCGCAATTAGCAAGGGCCATGTACTAAGGATAGGGTGACACCGTGTCGTCGAGCCCTAATGTACGAGTTATTTTGATCATCCTTAAGACCATGGTCAAGAATCGAGACGCCTCATTCAAAAATGAGGTCATGTCGGAATGTCGGTGCAGCCTTCAGTGTAGCCTTCGGAGAAAAGTCTCGATCCCGACTGGAGCTTAACCATGATTAGGATGACCCGCGTATTGGGAACTTTACGATGCACTAGACCCTAGGTTCATTTCTTTTGATCGGTGGAAGCCGCGTGCCCTATAGGACCCTCGCCCGGGATAGTCCGTCCTTGGGAGCGTGCAATACAGGTGAAAAACGAGGGGTCTATAGGCGTAGTGATGGCCTCCACTGATCCAGGGTTATAAAATAGTTGCGAAAAAGAAGAGCGATATTTTCCAACCAGTTAGGAATAAATCTGTTTTAAGTAAACGTGAACATAATTAATCAATAATAATAAACCTTCATGTTACATGAGCCTAAAGCCTGTTTGCCCCAAACACCGACCCGAGTCCATACCTGAGTCTGAAATGAACCTCCTTCTCCGCAGCGCATAAAAAGTGGGTCAGAGTTTCGGGTCATCGCCTGATTAGTGCCGAGTCGGACTGTTCATCGACAGCTTCATTGAGGTTTTTCCAAATGACTAGCCCAGTAGGAAGTAGTAGTGGGGGTGACAATACCACAGATCCGAACGGTCTTAGCAGGGAAGAGTTGGTACAGGCTTTAGAGGCCGCCAGGGCCCGGGAAGAGAATGACAGAAAATGCCTCGAGGATATGCAGAATAGGGTCACAGAGATCATGAGACAGAAAGGGGTAGCCATTGTGTTTGAAAATGACGGAGGCTTTGTGGAAATCACTGACGAAGAAGGAATTGAGAATGTGCCGCCTCAAGGGTACAGTCGGGTCCCGCCCCCTCAAACTTACCCAAATGTGGGGACCTCACGTCCCACATTCCAAACCACCACTCACCAAAATGTGCCCATCACTCATGTTCCCCTTATCCCACCGGGTGTTGCTTCCATGTATCCACCGGGGTTCAATCTATATGACACGGTCCCAAACAGTCAAGCACCCTTGGCCCCATCTACTGCCGGCTTGTTGCCTCCGGCCCTGCCAACCATCTCTAGAAAAGTGCCTTACCCACTCTACTACCCGATGGCCCAAACATCCAAAACTACCCCACCATATGTCCCAACAAGCAACCTGGCGCCAGGGTATGTCTACACCCACTTGCCACCTACAAATCCTCCTCCGATAGTCCCCTCCACCACTTCACCTCCCAACGCAGTGCCATTGACAAGTCAAATCATGGGATCCGTCAACTCCAACCCCCATGTGGACCCTCAAGTGGGATGGATAGTTGAGAAGCTGAAACAAATGGAGGAAAGGTTCGAGGGAATGAACGAGAAGAAGTTCACCTCGGGAGTCACGGACCCCGATAAGGTCATCCCCCTCCCTCATCGATTCAAAATGCCGGAAATTGACAAATTTGACGGGACCGCCTGTCCCCAGACTCACCTAAATGCCTACACCTTGGCAATGAGGGCGAAGGGTTGCATCGTGCAGCAAATGGCTGATCACTTTCAGTTGTCCTTAAGGGGAAATGCACTCAAATGGTTCTTCAACTTAAAGGATGAGTCTCGAACCACATGGGACCGGATTAAGGAAGCATTCCTCACCAAGTACCGTTCTAACTTGGAGTGGGAAACCAATCGCACCGATTTGCAAAGCACACTGCAAAAGACCGAAGAGCCGATCAGTGAGTTTTACAAAATATGGAACTACAAATTGGGAGAAATTTCCAATACTCCCACCGAGGATGAACAGTTGGATATATTTCAGTCATGCCTGAAACCCCAACTGCGAGCTTTGATCAGCCATCACTTCTACCCCAATCTCCGAGCCATGGTAACCGCAGGATCCAAATTTGAGAAGGCTCTCAATGAGCAGTCTCCAGCCCAAAATAGCGGAACTCCTATAGGTACCGCCCTCCGACCACCGGTAAAGGGAAAGAAACCCTGGGAACGGTTAACAGCATCCAAGAAGGAAGCTCAAGGCAAGCCTCTCAAAAGGGTGGGACTACAGAAAGGCGTCAGTATGTAAGGTTTGAGGATTTCGGAATGCCTATAAGTAAGGTGTTCGAAGGGTTAGTCAAGCAAGGCCTTGTAAAACCTTTGGTCAACTATCAGCCAAGGAATCCCGAGAAACCCCTTGACCAAAACAAAAGATGCGCCTTCCACAATTATCATGGCCACGATACCGATGATTGCTCCGTGATAAAACGCATCATCCTCGACCTCATTGACAAAGGGAAACTTGAACACCCCCGTGGCCCGAGCGTGATTAATAACCCTTTCCCCAACAACCAATGCATTAATATGATTGAGTTCGAGGAGCCTACACCTGTGAACCTTTTGGAATTCAATGTCCCAATGGCTCAGATTGGGGAAGAATGGAAGGAAGCTTTATGGGCATGTGTGCAAGAGGGAGATATGAGATGCCCATCCGACTTTATGATCGCCAATGTGATGAGTGTAAGGGTACCTCACCAAAACGCCAATGAATTGGTCGTAATAACACTCACCGAACATGATTTAACGTTTGAACAATGCATGGAGGAGATGGAAAAGTCCATTAAGAGTACGTTGGACAGCGAAAGCCAAGGCTCGAATGGGGATAGCCTTTCCCATGATGATTGCTTCCATATCATTGAGGCATGTAGTTCATCTACGGGAAAGAGGACAATTAAACGAAACGGGTCCGAGGTCGCAAAGATCCCAGAAATGATTCACTATGAAGGGTATCTCACCCAAATGAAAGAAGCCGTTCGTTCTCTACCTCACAAGGAGCTCCGGATCCTATGTGAAAGTGATGATGATGAAGTATCCTCAAAGGTGGCTCCTTGTGTTTTCTCCCCGAAATTGGAAGAAGAGGAATTTCCGGCCCTGGATGATTTCTTAGCTTTGCCACCACTATCTCCGCCACCGCTGCTGTTTGACGGATCAGCGTTCCCAGATAATTATTGTTGCATGCTCACCCTGGAAAAGCTCCGTGAAACTGTGGGAGCCGGGAAGAGCCAGAACCACCACCCTATCTCCCTAGGAGAAATTTGTGGGTCAACATCCACCCCAAAATGAATGGTCACGGTAAATGAGTTAAGGAGGGAGGCATGGCCGTACGGTACCCAAAACCCTCCGCCTATCGGAGATGAGATGATAAAAGTCGATGACTCCTTGGAAGTGAGTGTATTAACTCGATCAGGGCAAGTGCACACGGAGAACCCTAAGAAACCTCCACCACCGGAACACCGAGCGCCTCCCCTTCTTGTTGACAAGGCGAAACCCCCAGGTTCCGGAGAAGAGGATCCCATCTTAGCCCAACTTAAGAGGACACAAGATAACATATCTTTGTGGTCCCTCCTTACTTCCTCCTACCCTCATAAGCTCAAGTTGGAGGAATGCTTGGCCCACACTATGGTACCCACCACAGCTACCCCCGAGGAAGCCGTGCAAATGATCGGAAGTGTTCAGTACGGAAATATCATCACATTCACAGATTTGGATTTGCCAAAGTTTGGGGCTAGCCATAACGAGGCCCTTTACATCACGGTACAATTGGATGATCGCCGCCTCCCTCGGGTTCTGGTCGATAACGGCTCTGCCATGAATGTCCTCCCCACTAAGATGATGGATCTAATTGGCCTTGAGATCGCCGACCTAAAGCCTTCCGTGATCACTGTCAAAGCTTATGATTCCACGGCCCGCTCAGTCTTAGGGGTGGCCACGTTGAACCTTTGGTTTGGGAAACAAATGATGCCGACCGACTTCCAAGTGCTAGACATCCCCATATCCTTCACTGCCTTATTGGGACGCCCGTGGCTCCACAAAGTCAACGGGGTCGCCTCCACTCTCCATCAATGTGTGAAATACGTGCAAGGGGGTAACTTGACAACTATTTATGGGGACAGTGTGACCACAGAAGGAACCAACACCAATGGGATTCCCGTGTTAGATTTTAAGCATGAGGGGAGCGGCATGGTTTTGACCGGCTTCACAGAAGTACCACCCAAAACCCACATTTGTTGTGTAGATCTCACGCTCACCAAGGATAAGATTCCTCCTGCGATGAGAATGATGCGTCTGATGCGCTACCTCCCAGGGCTCGGACTAGGAAGGAAGCTCCAAGGGACTCACAAGATTGTTGAGATCAAAGAGCAAAACACGCTTCATGGCTTGGGATACAAACCCACCCCCGGAGACCTCAGGATGGATAAGGAAATGGCTCGGAAGAAAAGCCAAGCCAGGGCTCAAGGGATTTCGTTTAAAACCCCTAACCTCCGTCCTTATACCTTTAATATGAGCTGTTACTTTGTGAAGGGGGGAGTTCAAGTCGAACCCCCAGAGCCAAGGGAGCCGATGATGACCAATTGGGATAAGTTGCAAGAGGATCTCAAAAGGTTTCGAGGGGTGGTGGCAAACCCCGTGAGGAAGGCATTTCTGGATACGCCCAAGATAAAAGATCCTACCGATACTACTATCAGCCACGAATACACCTTCAAGGGGGTTCCCGAAATGGTAAAAGAGTTTGAAGCCTTGTCTGTGACGGGAGCTAGCAAGGAAAGGGGATCCGTCTGGGGACAAAATGGTGGATACAAGTTTAAGGAGGTAGTTTCTAAGGGCGCCGCCAAGGATGCTATGGGCAATGAGTGGAACGGTGTGGTAATGCAAAGAATGTTCGGAGAAGACTTGGTTGAACCTGACCTAATTGACTTTGAAAAGGAAATGATTGCCGTGATTAAGGGTGGACCTCTTGCAACCTTTGACCCACACACTCTTGCAAAGCCAACGGACATGCCTCTGAAAAATTGGGTAACCTTCTCTGGACCGGTGGCGAGCAAAGAAGAAATGACCGCGAAACTTGGACTGGTCCCTCGTCCCCTAGAGTCAAATGTCGTAGGATCCAATGTAATTGAGTCTCCCCAATCTCTTGTCTTTGAATTCGAGTCTGTCTCCTCCGAGGGCCTCACGCTCGAGGATTATGAACTTGTAGCCAACGTTGTATTCCCGTTTGCATTGAATGAAATGATAGACCTTTCCGAGTATCCCCTCATTGCCAACTTATTAGATGATAAATTAACTAATAATCTGAAAATGTTTAATAATGAATCACCTAATAATGCAGACGCACTAAACGATCCAAACATTAAACAGTCATCAAAGCAGGTTGTTGATCGAGAGGAAAACCGTGCCCAAGCTGCCGAAGAGGTTTTGACTAAGGTGAATTTGGGAACCGAAAATGAGCCGAAGGAGACACAGATTGGGGAATACTTCAAAGAGGCCGAAAGGGAAGCTTTGGTTGAGCTACTCAAAGAGTATGTAGATGTGTTTGCATGGTCTTATAGTAACGGTCACAAAGGCCAACGGAAAGGTTCGATGCTGCGTCGACTTTAGGGATCTCAACAAAGTGAGTCCCAAAGATGACTTTCCCCTCCCAAACATCGACATGCTATTGGATACAACCTCTAGCTTTGAGGTTAAGTCTTTTATGGATGGCTTCGCCAGATATAACCAGATTAAGATGGTAGAGGAGGACCAGGAAAAGACTGCCTTCACCACCCCATGGGGAACCTTTTGCTATACCGTGATGCCTTTCGGGTTGCAAAACGCTGGGGCTACCTACCAAAGAGCTGCGACCGCACTCTTCCATGACATGATCCATAAGGAAATAGAAGTGTATGTCGATGACATGATCATGCATTCTAAGGGCTCTGACGGGCAACATTTGATAGACTTGAGAAAGTTCTTTGACAGGCTTAGGAAGCACTCCATGAGACTTAATCCGGCTAAGTGCACTTTTGGGGTTTCTCGTGGCAAGGTTTTGGGATACATGGTCACCGAACGGGGCATCGAAATTGATCCTCAAAAGGTCAAGGCAATTGTGGAAATGAGGCCGCCTCGCACCCAAACAGAGGTAAAAGCCTTCATGGGAAGATTACAATACATCAGCCGCTTCATAAACCAACTCACTCCCATTTGTGAGCCCATCTTCAAACTGCTAAGAAAGAATGCCGAGGTCAAATGGAACGGGGAGTGCCAAAGAGCCTTCTACAAGATTAAGGCCTACCTCATCCACCTGCCAATCCTATGCCCTCCGCACAAAGACAAGCCACTCTTGCTTTACCTAACGGTGACTGATGCGTCGATAGGAGCAATGTTGGCCCAAGAGAAGAAAGATTCAAAGGTGGAAAATGCCATCTACTTTGTGAGCCATAAGCTACAAGGAAGCGAGCTCAACTACTCCCCAATTGAGAAGACTTGCGCAGGATTGGTATGGGTCGTGAGAAAGTTAAAACATTACATGCAGGCTCATCCGATACAACTTATTTCCAAAATAGACCCCATCAAATGCTTATTGGAAAATCCATCTTTGTCTATGAGGCTTGCCAAATGGTCCTTGTACGATATCAGTTATGTGTCGAGAAAGGCAGTCAAAGGAAGGGTTTTGGCAGAACACTTGGCAGATTTCCCTAGTAATGAAGAAAGGGGGCCCGAACCAAAATTCCCAGATGAAGGAATCTTTACCCTCGAGGGAGGAAATAGGTGGCAATTGTTCTTCGACGGAGCGGCCAATAAAAGAGGAAACGGTATAGGATTGCTCTTGGTGAACCCAAAAGACGAGCACACCCCCATCGCCATCAAATTGAACTTTGATGTCACCAACAATGCCGCAGAATATGAGGCATGCACAGCTGGTTTGGAGGCAGCCTTGGAAAGGAATGTTAAGGAGCTGGAAGTATACGGCGATTCGGCCTTGATTATCAACCAAGTCTCGAACAAATGGAAAACACTGGATCCCGGTTTGCGAAAATATCACGCCTATATGGAAGAGCTCATAGCACAATTCCAAGAGGTCAGCTTCCATTACCTGCCAAGGGACCGGAACCGTTTCGCCGACGCCCTAGAAATTTTGGATTCATTAGTGGAAATCCCCGAGGGAAAATTGATAAAACCATTCCGGGTCGGGAGAAAGAAAAGCCCAGCATACTGCTTCGAAATCAGAGCAATCCTGGAAGAGGTAAAGGAGCCATGGTACAACCAGATTTACCAATTCCTCAAAGAAGGAGAAGCTTCTTTCATGAATGAAAAGGGAGAGTATTTGCACGGGATCAAAGCCAAAGGTATGACGTCACTCAAGCGGTTGGCATCCAATTACGTCATCCTGGGGGACATCCTATACAAAAAACACCATCAGGGCCTTCTCCTTAGATGCATAAGTGGGGAAAGGGCAAAAGAACTCATGCAAGAAGTTCATGGTGGAGTGTGCGGTCCTCATATGAACGCAAGGGCATTAATGAAAACCATTCTGCGGATGGGTTACTTCTGGATCTCAATGGAAACAGATTGCATACAATTCGTAAGGAGGTGTGATAAATGTCAGCGTTTCTCCAACCTCAACCACTTACCGCCTCATCATCTCTACTGCATGACTACACCATGGCCCTTCTCAACATGGGGCATAGATGTTATCGGGAAAATCTCCCCGTCTGGTAGCAATGGTCACGAGTTTGTTTTGGTAGCCGTGGATTACTTCACAAAGTGGGTAGAGGCTAAGTCATACCGGGTCCTCACCTCCAAGAAGGTGGAGGGATTTATAAAAGAGAATATCATGTGCCGGTACGGGGTCCCGAACAAGGTCATTACCGACAAAGGCTCACACTTCGAGGGTGAATGCGATCGATTATTGGGAGAATTCCGAGTTACTCGCCACAAGTCCTCCCCATATAGACCCCAGACCAATGGCGCGGTAGAAGCCGCCAACAAAACGCTTGAGAGGATCATTAGAAAGATGGCAACACGGCGAAGAGATTGGCCCGAAAAGCTACACCTAGCTTTGTGGGGCTACCGGAATTCGGTCAGAACAGCCACAGGAGAAACTCCTTTTGCTTTGACGTACGGAATGGAAGCCATGCTCCCTGCAGAATTGGAAGTACCGTCACTAAGAATTTTGTTGGAAAATTAGATCCACGAGGTCGATTGGCTTCGAAGCCGACATGATGAGCTGGCCTTGTTGGACGAACGTCGCCTGAGGGCCATGGAACACATCCGCACCTACCAAGGGAGAATGGCGCGAGCCTTTGATAAGAAGGTAAAGCCCCGAGAGATTCGGGCAGGAGATTTAGTCCTTAAGGAAAAACCCCCGGGGAGGTCTAATCCCGATGGAAAATGGGAACCCGTGTGGATTGGTCCCTTTGTGGTACAAGAAGTCTTTTCAAGGGGCGCAATGAGGCTCGCAGACTTGGACGGCAACCCCTTTATGCACCCAGTCAATGGTGATAAGCTCCGTCGTTACTTTGTTTAAAAAAAAAAAAAAAGGGGGGGTGCTAAAAGAATATACCCACCTAGATTGAAAACCCATTTGGGCGGTCTAGAGAAAAAACAGGGTCGCATCCTAAAAATTTGTGGAGAAATGAACTACGATGACCTGAGCCCCTTAGATTTTCATTTGTAAAAGGGGAACGTAGGCAGCCAATCTTTGGTCCGGTCTAAAAAATAAATAAAAATCAAATTTGGACTTGAGCAAGAGCTCCATGAGAATGCAAATTGGCTTCATAAGTAACCATTTTCATTACAGTTAAAACATTTCTTTGATGAGTTCAAGCACGGTCTACTCTCGACCCAACTAACATGCTTAAGACATAACTAAAATACCTAAGATAAACTAATGTGTCTGCAATGGAAATGGGTGGATACATGGAAATCACCGTTCTTCGTCCCTCCACTTCTTCTTTTGACTTCTTCGGGTCTTCTTTTTCTTCACCTCAAAGATGTCAATTCCCCCTTTTCCATGATCAGAGGCTCTTCCAACGTCATCTACGAGCCTGGTCACCCTCAAAGCCGCATTGGCAGCAGCCCGAGCCCGAAAATCCTCCATTCGTGCCCCCGCCTTAGGCATCGCGGACATCCTCCTGTCTGCCAAAACTCTGTAGTCCTCAACAACGTCTCCAGTAATGTTATGGCCACTCGCCACAGCTTCGGTCTCCCTTAGAACCCTGCTAGGACCATAAGTCTCACCAAGAATAGCCTCACGCCTCTCCTCAATGAGACTCTGAGTCTGTCCCATGGTCTGTTCATACCAGTCCAAGTACACCGTGGTCAAAACCATGCTAGCCGCTCGCCCAAGAAGTGCCCGAGCTGGAAAGAGGGAATAAGTCCACGACATTGACAGGAATGAAACGGTGGAGGAATCCCACATAGACAGAGATGGAAGCCTCAAGTGCTCCGGGTTGACACCCGACCACTCCAACAGTGGAGTCTGCGGTAACCCAAACTGACGACGGACCAAAGAAGGGATATAATGAGATGAACCCAAGAGTCCTGGCACCCGAACAAAAGTGGGAATTATCTTGATACTCTCGCACCGAGCCAATACGCCAATGGGGAACTAGCCAGCGTATCTCGGCAGTCGTGAGGCGAGCCATGTAAGCCTCCCAATCACTCTGAACTAGGTCCAAGATAATGCCTCTCAAAGAGTAAGACCAAGAGATAAGAGCCTTCGGAATGGCCATCAACCTCTCCCTCAACCACAAAGTCAGCAAGGCAGGGCTACCGCTGCGCATGAAACCATCCCCCAAAGCCAATCGGTCCATACCGTGAAGGGTCTCGCCCAAGATCAAGGGGACAATATCCTTCCCCGAACGGCACTCCTCGAGGACACTCAATAAAACCCGATGACAGGTGCCCTTGGAACTGACCATGTAGAAAAAAGCAAGGACGCATAAACCGAAGGCATTCCAAGAAGCCTCATCCGTGCGATCCATGAACTTCTCAGGGACATCCGAAATATCAATGAAAGTGTGATCAAGGACCATGCATTGGGCCTCTTCCAAAGAAATACCAAGAAGAGAAACCAACCTCTCAACACACATGGGGTCATCAACCGAAGGAAGAGCAATGACCTCTGTGTCCACGCCGCCCACCAAAGCCTTGAAATCCTCATAAGTAGGAGTGATCTCGTTGTAGGAGAAACAATAGACATGCCTCCTAACATCCCAAAAGGACGCAGGGCTCTCAACAGCTCAAGATCCGGAATGAACTCCTTGAGAGACCAAAGGGATTGAAGGCCAAACATGGATTGGAAAGTTCCCTTGTGATTCCTCATGTGGGACCGCATCCAAAGCCTAAGGTTGCCCTCGAAACATTCTTGATGAATTTTGGACAATTTTGGTGGTTTCTCCATGAGAAAGGGTTCCATGGAAAAAGGAGCTTTCGAAATGAAGAAGACGAACTGATTGATGAACTCAGGACTGTGGCATTTAAGTAGATGACCAGGCCTGGAACAAAATTGAATGAAAAAGGAGTACTTCTTTCCCAAGCCGTACGGCTACTTTAGCCCTGTCAGAATTGATGATTTCTTGTTGAGAGTTAGCTTTGTGGTCCAACCCATTTAAAGCCCCTTCCCAACCAATGTCATAAATGCAACCGAAAAATGCCCTCCTTGGCTCATGCAACTTGAATTGAACCTAGAAAATTTAGGTTCCCGAAGTCATCACAGGCAGTCCTAGCGACGTAAGCCCAGCTTTGTGAAATTAAATGTGGCCGTCCTCGACGTAAGCCCAGTTAAAATTTGGAAATTGAAATGGTCTTCTGCTTGATGCTTATTATGGCCGTCCTCGACGTAAGCCCAGTTAAAATTTGGAATTTGAAATGGTCTTTTGCTTAATGCTTATTATGGCCGTCCCTGACGTAAGCCCATTAGCTTAGACTTAGAATAATCGTTATAGGCTAGAGCCTTTGTCCCGGCAGTCCTTAGAGGGACGTAAGACCAGTTTTCCTGTCAATCTCCCCAAAGATGGAGTTGACCCCGGTCAAGCTTAGACTTAGAATAGTCGTTATAGGCTAGAGCCTTTGTCCCGGCTGTCCTTAGAGGGACGTAAGACCAGTTTTCCCGTCAATCTCCCCAAAGATGGAGTTGACCCCGGTCAAGCTTAGACTTAGAATAGTCGTTATAGGCTAGAGCCTTTGTCCCGGCAGTCCTTAGAGGGACGTAAGACCAGTTTTCCGTCAATCTCCCCAAAGATGGAGTTGACCCCGGTCAAGCTATGACTTAGAATAGTCGTTATAGGCTAGAGCCTTTGTCCCGGCAGTCCTTAGAGAGACGTAAGACCAGTTTTCCCGTCAATCTCCCCAAAGACGGAGTTGACCCCGGTCAAGCTTAGACTTAGAATAGTCGTTATAGGCTAGAGCCTTTGTCCCGGCAGTCCTTAGAGGGACGTAAGACCATTTTTCCCGTCAATCTCCCCAAAGATGGAGTTGACCCCGGTCAAGCTTGGACTTAGAATAGTCACCATAGGCCGTCCCCGACGTAAGCCCAGTAAAAATCTGTCCCGTGTAAGTCAACCCTCTCCTATAGAGTCAAGTTGACCATATCCCCAGCAAGTCAACCCTCTCCCATAGAGCCAAGTTGACCATGTCTCGCCTCTGACCCCTAGAGTCATGCTTCCTTGCGGATCTAAGTAACCCCACGTACCTCCGAACTACGTTAGGCTTGATTCCCCGCGAACGGGATACGTAGGAATCCTATACCACTAGGTCCAGCCATGCAACCAAAATCGGTTAAAGCCGTCGTCCCGTCAGATTGGGATGCTTATTTCTATCGACAACCCCGCTCCTTCGAAGCGACGTTGCCGAGGGGCTCTGTAAGTACCCCAATATGAAATCGACCTATCTTAGAGGTAGCCTTAGCACCGTTTTAGGGATAAGCTAATAGTCCAGGACCACCCTAGGATAAGCTATAAATTCCAGGACTACTCTGGTATAAAATTGGAAAAATCCAGAAGCTCGCCAGGCTGAGCCGTACGGATGCTTTGGGTACAAGAGGGGCCTAGCCGTACGGATGGTTTGGGCACCCTCAGTCCCTATAAATAGAACCCCTTGCTGATCATTTCAGGAGGGAAGGGGAGAAACATTAGAACTAAGGTTACTCTGTCGAATTCACCTCAGAATAGTGTGAGTAAGAGTGAACAAAGATTGAAAGAGAGAAAGGAAGATTGGCCTAAACCAAGATAGGTAAAGCCACCTTCTCCCCCTCCCTTCTCTTCATCTAAGAACTCTATTTATCTTTGATCTTGTCATTTATTGTTGATCTTTACATTCTTGCAAGTCTTTTCCATTCAAGCAATATACATATATCTATTACTATTTAAATTTCCTAGTCCAAGCCATGAGATGATCAAAGGTGCCCTCCATACTTTGTGTGGAAGAGGTTCAAACCTAGTTTGGTCATGGCTTGTTGATTGTTCATTTACATTCTTGTCATGGATGATGCTCTTGTTGTTCATTTTGCTCATTTTAAGCTATGATGATCATGTTGAGGATAAAGTCTCAATCTTTATCCTCATCACCTTGATCTAGCCCAAAATTCCCAAGTTTGGGTAATAAAGATCTAATTTTTATGGTTTGTTCTTGTCCCTAAAGGATTAATCTTGCCTAGAAGAGCCATTTTGATGGTAAAGTTTCAATATTTACTCATCAAATGGTCACTATGGCTCAAAAGGGCATATTGGCCACCTTTTTCATTTTTCTCCCATGATTGCCTTTGATCATGCCCAAACTCTTGTTTTGGGAGGTTATTTGATGATCAAATGGCATAGGAATGAGTTGTTAATGTTTTTTGTGTTGGAATAACAAACTGGAATCAGAACAGTTTGGTCCAGTTCAAGCAGAATGCTCTGTTTCTGCCTGGAACTGGACTGTTGCTTGAACAAACTGTAAAATCCCAGGAGTGGTCTCCCCATCCGTACGGCTACTTTGGCCGTATGGGGAGATTGACCATTTTTCCCTTCTGTCTTCTGTTTTCTTGTCAAACAAACCCTTTTTCAGTTGAAAAGATAAATAAAAAGTTAAAACAAAGATTTTCCGTTAAAACACACACACACACATGTACTTTTGTTAACTAACAAGGGAGACTCGGCTTTGTCCGAGGCAACTTGGGAGGACGTAAAAACTCTTCCCAAGTTGTAACCTGATCTCCGAACCTTTGAACTCAAACCTTTGTCATTTTGTTGGGTTTAAAATTAACAAAATGTGGCGACTCCGTTAAATTGGTCTGGTTCCCGCGTTTGGTATTTCGCCCTTGAAACGTGCTCGTGTTTTTTTGGGGCGGGATCCTTACTGGAATAGGTATCGAAATAGTCTACTCCTTACATTTGCTTAAACCCTTTAGCCACCAATCTAGCCTTAAACTTATCAACAGTCCCATCTGGTTTCATTTTTCTCTTGAAAACCCACTTACACCCTATTCTATTACAACCAGGAGGAAGGTTAACTAATTCCCATGTCCCATTTGAGACAATAGAATCAATTTCACTTTTAACGACATCCTTCCATTGCTTAGCATCTGAAGATGCCATAGCTTCCTTAAAGGTATTAGGATCACCCTCGATATTGAAAGTAACAAAGTCACTTCCATAATCCTTGGTAATCCTAGCCCGCTTGCTCCTCCTTGGTTCTTCCTCATCATTAGATAAGGAACCAACTGAATCAACCCCACATTTGTCATCTCTTCCACTTGAGTTGGAATAGAATCATATGTGGTGTTGGATTCCTTAGGGAGTTGTTAGGCCTAAACGATAGGCTTAGTTATAAATACCACAAGTTCACGGGTTGTAAATAGTATAGTAATGTGCAAGTATGGGTCGATCCCACGAGGACATAGTTACTTTGGAAAAGGCTAAAATATGTTTAGCCCTCCAAAGTATCCACCCATTCCCACTTTGCACCCCAAACCCAATTCTGTCCCAAAGTGACCCTCCAATTTGCCATTTGTCCCAGTTTGACCTATGACCCCCCTAGACCCCAAACGGCGTTAGAAAATTAACGAGAAATGGTCATGTGCATGTCATGTAAGGGGTATTTTTATCATTTTTCTTGAAAATGGAAGGGTATAAAGGTCAATTTATACCCTTTCTCCACCACCACCATCATCAACCTTCATTCACCGCCGCCACCACCACCAATTTTCCAGAATCCGGTGACCACCGCCGCCATTTTTCCAGAATCCGACCACCACCACTAACAATTCTCTCAAATTCACAGTCAAAATTATTTCCCCCAAACCAAGATCAAGAGATGAAAAACAATTGTTCCAGCAAACACACTTTGAATTTGAGATGAAAAACAATTGTTTTTCTAATTTGCCGTCTCCGACGCCCATTTCTTCATCTCCGGCGCTCATTCCGTCTCCATCACCCGCTCCCCAACTCTCTCTTGTCCGAAGAAGCCCCGTCTCTGGAGCGAAGCTCCTTACGCCCAGATCTGTCTACAAATCCGTCGCCCTCTCCAAATTCGTCTATCTACAAGAGGATTTCAGCCAAAATTCAAACTGTGAGTAACGAATTGTTGTATCAGTGTCCGCCGTCTGCTAAATTTTTGGTACTTTCGCTGGAGTAAACCAACGGCACCGGCGAAGACAACGTCGACTATGACTCACGTTGTTAATTTTTTGTTTGCAGAGGTTTTTAGAGTACCAGAATTGGTGAAATTGGATGCTGCTAACGACGACTCTTCTTTTAGAGGTAAATTGTAGATTTAGTTATAGATCTAGGTCTATATATAATTTCAGGAACAAGTAGGCGGATATGAGACGGGATGAGGCGGAGAGGTAGAGAGCGGTGCTGGAGATGGCATCGAATTGGGAGGAAGTTGCAGAGGGAGCCGTGGTCCAAAATTGCGTCGAACTAGAGCCAGAGAAAGGCTCTAAGGAGCCTATGCCTTTCGTAAAAGAAAGGCAAGATATTAGAGAAGAGAGAGACATGTTATCTTTTGCAGACATCAGAAGGCCCCTACCACCGCCATTTTTGCTTTGCATTTGCTTTATTTTTCTTTTTCCTTTTCTTTTTCTTTCTTTTAATTGAAAGTTAAAAAGAAAATGGCCAAAATACCCCTCACATGACATGCACATGACCATTTCTCGTTAATTTTCTAACGCCGTTGGGGTCTAGGGGGGTCATAGGTCAAACTGGGACAAATGGCAAATTGGAGGGTCATTTTGGGACACAATTGGTTTTGGGGTGCAAAGTGGGAATGGGTGGATACTTTGGGGGGCTAAACATATTTTGGCCGTTGGAAAATGTTTGCTTTTATGAAAGAAATAGTAAAAAGAAATTTGATTGGGGGTATAAATTGTTTGTCACTAATCTAGAAATGATTGCAAATTACCTTAACTTTGGATTTAAAACTCTTATATTGAAAGAATTCCCGGGGTTGGGATTCAAACGATCACGTGTTCATCAAGAAATCATGCTCTTTAGATTAAGGTTTCATTTTAAAACAAGGATGGTACGCTAGGCCTATACTACTTCTCACGATCAAGCAAGTAGCATTTGTATTCTCATACTAATCATGTTCTATCTCTCGATGATCCATGAATTAGTAAGAATCCGTTAAGTTTTATAAAAATCCACGTACTTTCCACTAAAGGAACATCCCTAGGCCATTAATCTACTCTCGTGATTAATAGAAACCCAGTTTACTTCATATGGATCTGCTAGTCGAGATTCTCCACTAGGTACTTCTTTCGACTAACTGGAGTTCATACGAATCAAGGAGCTCATCATGGTCGTAGGATTTTTAGTTACAATATGAATAAATTGTTTTAAGATGAAGAAAAAGAAAGATGAGCATGAATTAAAGTGATGAACATATGATGATGAGTTTCCAACCCCAAGAATAAAGGGGGATTACTCACTAGCCATTGCTATAATTATTAAGATGAATTGTGAATAGGACATAAATTAAAGTAGGGAAGAATGATACTTATCCACTGGTTGTAGAGAGAACAATGAATGAAGAGAAACCTCAATGACTTTTATTTCTTTCACTCAGAATTTTCCTCAAGAACACCTCAATAAAATGGAAGATAATAATGTTAAGAGACTATAAATTTGCTAGAGCTTTATTACAATAAATTCTGGATGTCTAAATCTGGTGAAAACATGCCATTATATAGGTCTTGGGGTCAAGAGATGTGCCTATTCCCGGATGTCTCTTTGAAAAGGTGCCTTTTGAGAATTCTGAAAAAATGCTGTAACAGGTTTGGAGTGGCCACTCCAGTTTGCATGTATGGCCACTCCAATCGGCCATGTCTTCTATTTTGCTTTCCCACTCCAAATCCGACAGAAGGTCCCAAAATCTTCTCCTTAGAGAGTGGCCACTCCATATTGCATATATGGCCACTCCGTTACTGTAATGAGTTGGTTCTCCATTTTTAACATATCCATGTTGGGTTTCGTAGTAACATGCGCAGCGGAATATATCATTTAAAATTTATGAAACCTAAAGCCTATAGATCCATTCATATGATTAAGTCAAATACATCTACAATTAATACTAGAATACTAACCCTTGAAGCGTTTGATTTAACAACCTTGAATTCGATGGAGCTTTTCGAACTTGATCACGAACACGATCACGAGCAAGATCACGAACTTGAAGATGATAATCTTCACCCTCTAACGGTATCCACACCACGAACGAATATCTAGATGCTCTTGATCTTGGTTGTATGACCAATTTGTGAAACACACTTTCACAATGATGAACTATATGGAATTAATATGTGATCTCTTGCTCTTTACTTTTATGATCTTAGAACAAGAATAAAACCTCTCAAACTCTTTGAAAGCTTCTCACAATGCATAGGACTGATTAGGCTGTTTAGAGGCTGTTTATATACTTTTTAAACCTATTCCAAATAGGTAACATGTTATTAAACCCGCAAGAAAACGTATTAGGAATATCCCAGTCAAAACAGGACTGAAGGTCCGACCGGGTATGGTCCGACCGGATCCCTCAAGGTCCGCCTGGGTCCTTTGGGTGGTCCGACCGGACCTCTCCCTTTTCCAGTTTTCTCCTCTAATTTCCTAATATTCTTTAAAGGCCCTTTCGACCCATAATTCCAATTAAGTCCTTTTAAGATTCATTCTAATGTATGTGACCCTTTAGGATTATACTAAGTTGGCAATGGGTATAAAGCCATAAGATATGATTAGGTTCTAGCAAACCATCAAACCTACCCAATTAGTATAACTATATAAGTTCGTATCCTTTAATAGAACATATCACAATCTCTTTGTTCACGATGTCTATTGAACGTAAGCCATGGTCAATGGTCAACTTACATAGTTTAATGCTTTCTCGATCCCGAATGTATTGATACAACAAATCTTATTTGAGCACGGCCATGCATTTCATCAATACCATTCATAGAGTGGCCAAAGCTTGACATCTCTCTTGACAAGGAACAAATCTCATCTTGACTTATTACTCTTCCCTACATGATTCCGATTACACCAATCATATTCTTTAAAACTACTCGGTTAGGGGTAACATTTGAATATGTTAAACGTAATGTTCATCAAGTGGAAGACTGTAATAATCTCATCTCTTAAATATTCAAGTGATATAACTATATGAGACTTAATTATGACATTTTGACCATGACATAAGTCTCATACGGGTTAGTCCAGTATTTGTTCTCCAACAAATACCCACAAGTTTAATTGTATCCCATATACCATAATCATCATATGATTATCTATTAAACTAATACTAACAATTAATCATAATTATCAGGGACGGGGATTATTATAATAAAGATGCAAATGATATAATAATCAAACATTCAATAACTTTATTAAAACATAATCAATAGATAACATTAATCGTTCTCATAACGTGCCTAGAGCATACAACATCAACAATCCAAACGTTCCTTCTTGTTCCATATTGCTCCGTCCTTTTCCCAAGTCATGTTCCATGACATTTTTACTCCAAAATATGTACCTAAAAGCTGTTCAAAACAACATTCTACCACCAAACACATTATATCCGCGTAAAGAAATAAAATAAGCTAAATTTAAACTAAATGCAACTAATATTGGGATAAAATGACAATTAAATTATACTATTTAATACTATAAACGACTATAAATTAGCCATTTATCAGGAGTCCAGTTTTCATGGGAAACACATCCTCAAAAAATGTTGTATTACGTAACTCAACAATTGAGTTCACCTCTATGCTAGAAATTTCATATTTGATAGTCAGAAATCTCAATGCATAACTGGTTTCAGAATATCCTATAAAGATAGCATCAATAGTTTTTGGACCAAGTTTTTTCCTTCTTTGTGTGGGTACAAGTACCTTAGCAAGGCACCCCCACACTTTAAGGTAACTCAAGCTTGTATTTCTACCTTTCCAAAGTTCAAACAAACTTGCTTCATTATTTTTAGGAGGAACTCTATTCAGAATATGGCAAGCCGTATTCAAAGCTTCTCCTTACTAGGCCTGGCAATTGTGTGGGTTGGGTCGGGTCGGGTCGGGTTATGGTGGGTTAACGGGTTGAAACGGGTCAACCCGCTACAACCCGTTTAAGTTGCCGGGTCAAATAGGTTGGGTTGTCGGATTGAAACGGGTCGACTCGTTTATTTTTTTGACCGGGTGCCTTAAATTTATTAATTATACCTATTTATGTTTATGGGTTAAAGCGGGTTGAAAAGGGTTAGGTTTGGTCAGGTCGACCCGTTAAGCCTAACGGGTTGAGACGGGTAACCTGTTTCAACCCGCTAACTTAAATGGGTTTGGTTGAGTTGGGTTGTGCGGGTTAGTGGGTAACAGGTCAAAATTGCCAGGCCTACTCCCCACATATAATTAGGCAATCCAGAACTTATAAGTAGACTATTGATCATATAAGCTAGGGTTCTATTTTTACGTTCAACAATACCATTAGATTGAGGTGTATATGGTGGAGTCTCTTCATGTACTATGCCATTCTCTTGACAATAGTACTTAAATGGGTTAGACTCATATTCACCACCTCTATCAGATCTTAACCGTTTAAGTTTCTTGCCAGTTTGATTTTCTGCTTCGTTCTTGAAAATGATAAACTTTTCCAATGCTTCATCTTTACTATTAAGTAAATAAACATAACAGTATCTAGAGCAATCATCAATAAATGTGATAAAGTATTTCTTTCTATCTCTTGTTAAAATTCCATTAAATTCACAAATGTCAGTATGAACTAAATCAAGAATTTCAGAGTTTCTAACAATAGAATGAAAAAATTTCTTTACAGATTTAGCTTCAACACAAGTGTGACATTTAGACTTTTTATCAATAACATGTTTAGGTATTAAATCCAGATTCATCATTCTTTTTATGGAATCATAATTTATATGACCTAAACGACCATGCCAAATATTTGAAGATTCAATATTAAAGGAAACAGGATAATCAATAAAGGAATCATCAAGAGTACTAAAATTTTCCTCAACTCTAATTTTAAATAAACCATCCGAAGAATAACCCTTCGTAACAAAACTACCAGAATCCAAAAGTATAACTTTATTACATTTAAATGAAATCTCTAAACCTTCTCTAACTAAGAAACTACCACTAATGATATTACGACGAACATCAGGAACGTGATGCACTTGGTGCAAGGTCAGAATGCGCCCATTAGGAAACTTCAGGTCCACGCTTTCAATCCCAAGCACTTTGGAAGCACTAGAGTTCCCCATCGTCACTGTTCTCCCAAGTTCAGGCTGGTAAGATATACTCCCTCCGTCTTAATTTAAACTTCAAAAAAAATTTGGGTTCAAGAATTAAGAAAAAGTTGATGTGTTGTGAGTGTAGATGGTTTGATAGGAGAGAGAAAGTGGGGTAGGGAATAATTAGTGGATAATAGTTGTGAGTATGACATGTGGGGCCTACAAATAAAAAAGTATAAAAAATTCTTTTTTAGTTTTTGAAGTTTAAAATGGGACACCCAAAATGGAGTTTTTTTGAAGTTTAAAATGGGACGGATGGAGTAAATAGCAATTTATCAGCACAAACGTGCACATTTGCCCCAGTATCTACTAACCACTCATTGGGTTTATAAACAGTACAAAGTTCAGGTTTAGAGATTACATACATGGTGATTTCGGTGGTCAAAGACTAAATTCTAGGTGCATCAGCATCCGGCTCATGGTCCTTGGGTTCGATCACCATGTTCACTAGCCCTTGATCCGGAGAACCTTGTGGCGCTTTTCCTTTCTTGGACGGGCAGTCCCTAGAAAATTGTCCACCTGTTCCACAGTTCCAGCAAGTCTGTTTTGCTTTTGGCTTTTTCTGGATGTTCTTTTTAGGTTTCAGCTTAGAGTTATCTTTAGATCCATTTTTAACAACTTTTCCTTTGAACTTAGCATTAGCAGTTATCAGATTGGTATTCGCCTCCATAGGTACACTGATACCGTTACTATGGTGCACTTCCTGGATCAATATTGCATTCACCAAGTCATTGAGTGTCAAGCTTCCTGTACGGTGCTTGAGACTCATACCAAATTCCTCCCAAGAACGAGGAAACTTCTCAATGATCGACATGACTACGAACTTCTCAGGAAGTTCCATAGCCCCATCCTTGAGTGATTGCAATGTGATCTGGAATTCATGCACTTGATCAGTAACAGATTTCCCATCAGCCATACGCTACTTTAGGAACTTAGACACACATTATTTTTCTGTACCAACATCGTCAGTGTTATACTTTGTGTTAAGTGATTCCCACAACGAAGCAGCAGAGAGTGAAGCAGAACAGTATACATCGAAGAGCACATTCGACAGAGCCGAAAGTATGCATCCACGAACAACACCGTCCCTCTCCGTCCACTGGGTAGCAGCCTTTGCTATTTCAAGGTCCTTATCGTCAATGGCAGGGCACTTCTCAGTCAGCATACCAGTCATTCCCTTGATTGACAACCAGATCTTCATGCGCTCCTGCCAGCGCTTTAAGTTCTTTCCAGCGAACTTCTCTAGCAGATCTGAGGTGTCAACAAGGGACTTGAATGGAGAAGTATTACCAGATGAAGACATGATTAGTAAATTCTGTTAGACTGTTGGAATAAAATATTCGACCAGTTCAGATTAAACAGATTTAATCAATTCAGGGGCAATCATGAATTCAATAGTAATACAGTTTATAGCCAAAAGCATAACAAAAATAGCAAAGGAACGCGTACCAGGAAAAACGGCAAACAGAAAACAAGAGGGAGTCAGAATACTTATCAGATCGAGTCGCCTGTATGAAGACTCTCCTAAGAGAATTTATTGCCCCTTACTGGTGCGACAAAGAGTTACGGCAAAATCCTCCGAGGATAAAACGATCTCAGCAAACGTACCAAGAAATCTCGCACGAACAGGTACAAATGCACTTGCGCCTGCTGTCCCACTTCGCCTGAATCTCCCGCTCAGATCAATCACAGAAACAGTGTATGGAGAAGACATATTTTGAGAGAAAAAATCAGAGACTATTTTTTTGCGTGTGTTAAAATATAAAACCGGGACTGTTATTTATACAAGTATGAAGTCGGTTTAGGTTTTTGAGAAGGACTCTAAAACCTACCCGAATTACAGTAGCTTATTCTTGAAGGAAAAGTAACTGTACAGTTAGAGTCTAGTTAGGAAACTTACGAGACTAACTGATTCCGTTAGCAAAAAGGAAACTTCAAATAAATTTTGACTAAAAAGATAGGACCTCGAACCAAACCATCCGCCCTTGGCCCGGTCGAGCCGAGCGAGTGAGCGAGCGAGCGCGTGTGTGGGGAAAGGTTCAAGACCACCTCACATGTAACTTGAACATGAGACTATGAAATGTCTTGTAATTTATGGCACTCCAACTTCCCATTCCTATTCTGTGTGGGTTGGCACAAAAAACCTTTTATATTCCCAAACAAAAGGGAGGTTTGGCTTTCCTATCCCATGTGAGAAACCAACCAACACATTTCATCTTTGAGAATTAAAACACTTAAATGCCCATATTTGAAGTCTTAGAACCATGGATTAAATCTATAATTTGGCTTTCACCAAAACATCAAATTTCCTCATGCTACATCATACAATGTATATCAACATTGACCATGGTCAAACTGGACCCACAAATGGGACCCACCCAAAGTTGACCAAATGCCAAATTTCCAACAATTTAGGGCCTCCGAAAAAAATATATATTCAGGGCTAATATTTGTACTTTCTGTATTTGTAATATATTTAAAATTTCAGAATAAATTTCGACTCAACTACTAAAAGACTGATATAAAAATAACAATTTTTTTGGCCAAATTTCCATTCATTAGTAAAATAATATTATATAATTCAATCAAACTATATGAATTTTTACGAATTTTTATCTTTAGGGTTGTTGAAAAAATTGATTGAACTAAAATTATTTTCATTACTTCATTTACCTTTCCTGCAACTAATATTTTTATATTTATATTGTTTATTTGCTTTTTTTTTAATAAAATGTTGAATTGTTTGTGTAAATCGGTAGTCAACAACGCTCTTACTTTGATTAATGATTTTGCTTTTCAATGCTAAAAAGAGTATGTTTAAATATTATTGGTATTGTATCTTAATTGAAACAATATATTTTTATTTATCTAATTTTGTATTAATTGTTTAACGATTTTTAATTTGAAAAATACATACTTCCAATCATGAATACCCCGGAAAAGAAAAAAATGACTTTAGACCCCGATCAGGAAAATTAAATCGGGGCAATCAAGATCTATAAGACACTCAAAACATTATGGTCGCCTAAGACCATGTACAATGGTTAAACAAAAAAATTTCATTCAACACCCATTTTATCACTCCACATCATCTTCTCTCTCTTCTAACTAATCCATTCAACACTCATTCAACTTTTACCCTACAATGGTTTGTTTAATCCCCCATTCAACACTTTTCCCACTCATCATCCTATACCCCACCACTTAAAATTTATTTTTTATTTTTTATTTTTATGATTAGTGTTGAAATGGTTATTATTGAGATTCATTTCAAGAAAAAAATAGTTTTTTTTTGTGCGAAATACAATGAAACTTACGTCAATTTAAAGAGAAAAAAAATAGGAATTTTGGTGTAAAAAAAAAAACAATTTCTCTGAAATAATTGAGCTCAAATAATTGGGATAAAAGTAAAAAGTAGCGCCAGCCAATCAGAATCCAACATGTGTCACAGCCAGAGAAAAAAAAAAAAACTCGCCGGCCTTGACGCGCCTTGTCGGGCGCGTGTGGCGCACGCGCCATGGCCAGCCTCTCTTCCGCCACCGCGTGTCCCAGCGCTGACCACTTTCTCCCATTCACACTTGTTTAACCCATTAAACAAAACCATTCACACACCCCCATTAAACAACCATTAGAGCAATTGAACACCTCTATTTTGTGTAAATTGCCATTCAACACTCAAAACTTTTGCCATTGTAGATGGTCTAACACTATACTGAGTACTGCAAAACCCACCCCACCACACCCAGCAAGCATTTCAAGGTCATTGACTTTTCAACTCAAAGAAGTCCAGAAATGATTATTCTAAGTTCTAACCCATCTTCAGGAGTGGACCACAAACCATGTGGCTAATTGGAACACTGAATAAGGGTCAACCTTGTTCGTTAAATTAGTTTTAAATTAGTCAAGAACATATTTGAGTACTCCCTCCTTCTGTCTCAGACTAAGGTTTTTACTTTTTTTTTTTTTTTTTGTCCTAAACTAAAGTTTTTAGTTGTTTTATTACCTAAAATGGACAATGAGACCCACTTGTCATTCTCACAACAAAAACTCCCTACTCACTTTCTCTCTCCTATTTTCTCTTACTTTACTTTTCATACTCACAACATTTACTTTTTTTTAATCTCCGTGTAAAGTCAAACTAAAAACCTTAATCCGGGACGGAGGGAGTATCAATCAAAGGAATGATCCAAAAATAATTTATTTCAATGGGATAGTTTGAAATGTAGTACACACATGCCTTGTACTACGCAATTTGTATCGGACTTCAACCTCATGTATTCGGATTGCTTCACATTCGGCTGCATTCCTTTCTTCTTGACCATTGATAATGTTGAGAATATGCCCTGAATCAATGACTATTGATCTCCGCCACAAAAGTTGTAAATTTTGGGACGAAGCTTGAGAAACAACTTGGAGCTAACGCCAAAAACGGCTTAAGCATGCTGATGTTCAAGCTGAGGCTAGAAGCTTCGGCCATGCACCATTCAGGCTCGTTTAAATCTGGAGCAATGCTAGGAGCACAAAATAAAATCACAAAATCTTGCTCACAACATGAGGTGGCGATATTTTATTGGTTGAATCGATAATGGACCCGCCACACTCTAATTAAAAACACAAATAAAATCTTTACACCTAGGATTTTGTAAGCAAGTTTTTGTGACTTTTTGCGCCCCTAGTATTATTCTTAAATCTGACGCATGGGCAGGTTATTTGGCAAATTGGTTTTGGGCCAAACAAAACATGGGAGTGACGTGCATTTTTGTCCCGAATTAATTACTACTCCTATTTTGTGTAAAAGTATTATTTTTGAGTTAGGAAAGTAGATTCCTAATTAGAATTGATTTACTTTGTACACAAGAAATATGTATCCTACTCTATTTTAAGGGTTTTTAGTATTTATGACTATAAATACTAACCCCCTAGCATTATTTTTTTCCGGTCATCTTTGAGAGATACATGTAGAGATTTAAGATCTAGATTTAGGTTGACGGAATTATTTTCCTTAATAATTCGTACAACTAGATAGTGAAGATCGTCTTTTGTAATTGTCATTGAATAATATTCTCCCTCTGCCCGTGGACGTAGCCAATTTAGTGTAAATTCTTGTGTTGTGATTGAGCTTATGTTTATTTTGCTCTAACAGATAATATTTATAATAACATATCCACAAATTTTAAATTATTATTAAAATAATTAAATATATATAAATTATTACTTAGTTCATTCAAATCAAAATATAATAAAAAATTATCCCAAAGCGAAAAGAGTTTATAAAAGTATTTACATAAGTGTGAAATTGTTGCTCCTTGTTTTACAAATTAGGTAGGTGTGTGTAATGGGACAATTTTTTTATTATCATTATTATTTAGAAGGAGGACATATTTTCGTACATGGAATATTTGGAAGAATAATATCCTAGTTGTATACTTAGCGAGCTTGATAAAGAAATAATGGAGAGAAAGTACACAATCATTGGAATAAATTTATAAATTTAAAAGTGAATACCCTAAGAGAATTTGAAGCTCTGGATACACATCATCACACATGGACACATCACATACTAAATTAGATAACTGCATGTTTGCTTGCATGGAATTTCAAATTAAATACTTAAAGATGATCATAGAAATTCAGGGTCAACTTTATTTTGATATTGATATCAGATACAGTATAAAATTATTTTCTCCGTTTCATACTAATATTTCGTTTTAGAGATTGAGAAATGTTAATGATTTTTTTATATGCAATCATTTTTATAGAAAATATATACAATATTCTTCACATATATGATTAAATCTATTTATTTATGAATTTAAAGCATATCAATTTTTATTTTTTAGTTTTTAAGGACAATCATCTTGGGACCACAATTTTTATAAATGAATTTATTTTAAGTAATAGGATAAATCATTTTTCAAGGCTTTAAAAGTCTTTAATGTGAAAATCTTGTAAAAAACTTGTTTTACACTCGCTTTAGTGTAAAATTTGTTTTCAACTCTTAGTGTAAAACATGTTTTTTTTCTTCTTCTTAAAAACAAGTTTTTCATAAAAGTGATTCTCTAATTTACAATTTTTTTGTTCTTTTTTTGGAAGGTTCTAATTTACAAGTTAAAAACGCAGCTTGCTACTTGAAATTTATAGTTGGCTAGTTGAAATACTCAGATTACTGTTGGAAATGGGTATTGTAAAAAATGGTTTGACTAAGTTTTGACTCAAATTTTAAATGAGTTTAATTTTAATTAAACAATTTAAGTTGCAAAATTAAAATCTACATTTAGTGTAGATTAGGAAAATGCATTTATTTTCTCAAACTCATTCCCAGGTGAATGAGAACTTAATAGCTCAAGAGTGCAACTTGATAATGGTAAATGAAGAGTTTAGGGGATATAGAAAGTCATATCACACATTGACTTTAAAAGGGAAATGATGAGAGTATTTAATATAACTCATCTAAAGAGGTACCAATCAAATGTGGGCTTCCAACTACGCAAGCTAATGGTCCATTGGGCCAACCATGCTAGCTAGTAGTCTACTAGGCTAATTTTGGTCGGCGGTTGGAGCGGGTCAATCCGCGGATTGGATCCGTGCATGTCTTTGGGCGGTCCGCAACCCTTTGTATGAGTGCGGGTCGGTATGATGTATCCGTTGACACTGGTTCAGGTCGGTTCGCTGAATCTGAATCATCGATCAGGTGCGATTGGATGGCCAAGATTCATCCGCCAGGAATTGTGTTTATTCCCTTAAAGACACCTGCAACTCTTCAAATACTATAAATACCCCCTAGTCTGACCATTCAATTCACACCAACATTCCAGTTATATGAGTGATATAGCATCCAGTTAGTTAGATCATCTTGAAGCATCCTTTCTCCTTCAAAGTTCAGAAAGTCCAAACACCGTTTGTTTATATGTCTCTTGATCTGAAGTGCTTCCATCAAGAGTCAGAAAGTCGTTTTATCTTACAAGAGGATTGCCGTTAGTCAGTTAGCACCAGAGCGGGGTAAATTCTTCTTATGTAGATTGTGTTTCACAAAACTCGACTTCGTCCGGTTAATTATTTGTGTTGTAAATTTTCCGTCTCTTCTTTTCTCCCATTATCTATTTTCCATTTTCAAGAAAATATTAATTTGAAATATTTTCATCAACAGTTACTACTTACAGCTAGACGTGACCATCCGGTTATAACCGGCGGTTAACGGTTATAACCGCCGGTTAGGAAATCCGTTAAGTTCTAACCGTAACCTAACCGGCTAACCGTAATGTCCGGTTACGGTTAACCGGTCCGGTTAACCCGGTTAATCCGGTTATGTAATTTTTTATTTTTTATTTTTTGTTTAAAAAAACAATTTTTTATCAGTTTTTGTTAGAAAACTAACTAAAAATCGTCAAAAAACTAACAGAAAATGAAGGAAACACTAATTTTGTTAGAAAACTAACAGAATTTGTTTAAAAACTAACTGTAATTCTGAAAACTAACTCAAAAATGTTAGGAAACTGACAGTTAATATAGACGGTTGAATTGACGGTTAGCTTCCCGGTTATAACCGGCGGTTAACCGGTTACTAAATGGCCTAACCTTAACCGAACCGTGTAACCGACGGTTGACGGTTGAAACGGTTGGCGGTTGACTGGTTATGGCCGGTTAAAAACCAGCGGTTAGCCGGTTACGGTTGAAAAATGTCTACTTACAGCATCCAAACAATTATAGTATTTAATATGAATCTTGACAATCGTATCGAATAAATTGCACAGGATATATTTCTTAAACCCGAAGATGTTTTTCTATATTAATGGACATGACAACCCTATTCGACAATTTTAAATTTTATTATTTAAACTTAAAGCATGTGTTATTCTTAGGCACTGGCTCACTGCATATGCCCGGGAAATAATTTGACTTCTAAAGTTGTTGATGATGTGAAGTACCAACCAAAAATTAATTAGGTGCCTAATCATTTTAATTAGTTAAAGCAAATCCGTAATTAAGATTTAGAAGGGTATGTAAAGGTCGGCATAATCAACTGTCTTTATATGGAACTAGTGGGTAACCCGTGCTCTGCACGGGTAACTAATTACTAATTTTATTATATTTTATTTGTTTATGTTTTTATTTAATAATATTAGTTAGTCATTAATCATAATAGTTGTATAATTTTTAACTATAATAATTAACTATTGATAGTTAAATATAATTATTAAATAAATAGTTAACTACTATAGTAAATAATACTTATAATAGTAATAGTTACTATAATAAGTAACTATAATAATAGTTAATTATATACTTATAATAGTAATAGTTAACATATATAGTAACTATTATGATTAAATAATATAATTAATAGTAATAGTTAATATATATTGTAAAAATTATGATTAACTAATACTATTATTAATAATAATTAACTTATATAGTAACTATTATAGTTAACAATTATATTTAACTATTATAATTAACTAATACTATTAATAGTATTAGTTAGTTATAATAGTTAAATATTACTCCCTCCGTCTCCGAGTAAGAGTCCTATCTCCCATTTGCACGGAAATTTAGAAATGATAGAAGTAAAGTAAATGTTGTGAGTGAATAATAAGTTGATTGATTTTGTGAGTATAAAAGTAAAGTAGGAGAGAGAATGACTTAGATAAATTGTAAAGATTCTTTGTCATTTTAGGAAAAAGACTTTTACTCTGTGACGTATCAAAATAGAAAGTATGACTCTTACTCTGGGATGTAGGTAGTAATAGTTAACTATAATAGTTAACTATTACTTTTATAAGTATTAGTTACTATAGTAGTTAACTATATTAGTTACCTATTATAGTACATATTACTATTATAAGTATTAGTTACTATAGTAGTTAACTATAATAGTTACTTATTATAGTAACTATTACTATTATAAGTATATAATTAACTATTATTATAGTTACTTATTATAGTAACTATTACTATTATAAGTATTAGTTACTATAGTAGTTAACTATATTATTTACCTATTATAGTAACTATTACTATTATAAATATTAGTTACTATAATAGTTAACTATAATAGTTACTTATTATAGTAACTATTACTATTATAAGTATTAGTTACTATAGTAGTTAACTATATTAGTTACCTATTATAGTAACTATTACTATTATAAGTATTAGTTAACTATTGTATTTAACAATAATAGTTAACTTACTATTAATAGTAATAGTTAACTTGTATATTAACTATTATAGTTAAGTAATACTATTAATATTAATAGTAATAGTTAACTTGTATACTATTAACTATTATAGTTAAGTGATACTATTAATAGTAATAGTTAACTTGTATAGTAACTATTATAGTTAACTATTACTATTAATAGTAATAGTTAACTTGTATAGTAACTATTATAGTTAACTATTACTATTAATAGTAATAGTTAACTCATATCATAACTATTATTATGAGCTAATAGTATTAGCTAATAATGAGAATATCAAAAGTCACACACTTTTAGGATAGTGATGATGTGGCATCACGAAATGCAAGATTCTTCCATGATTTGTCCACGTGGCATCACCACATCTCTCTTCACCAACTTTAATATATATATATAATTAACTATAATAGTTACTATTATAATAGTTACTTATTATAAGTATTAGTTACTTATTATAGTAACTATTACTATTATAAGTATATAATTAACTATTATTATAAGTATATAATTAACTATTATTATAGTTACTTATTATAGTAACTATTACTATTATAAGTATATAATTAACTATTATTATAGTTACTTATTATAGTAACTATTACTATTATAAGTATTAGTTACTATAGTAGTTAACTATATTATTTACCTATTATAGTAACTATTACGATTATAAATATTAGTTACTATAATAGTTAAGTATAATAGTTACTTATTATAGTAACTATTACTATTATAAGTATTAGTTACTATAGTAGTTAACTATATTAGTTTACCTATTATAGTAACTATTACTATTATAAGTATTAGTTAACTATTGTATTTAACAATAATAGTTAACTTACTATTAATAGTAATAGTTAACTTGTATATTAATATACAAGTTAACTATTACTATTAATAGTAATAGTTAACTCATATCATAACTATTATTATGAGCTAATAGTATTAGCTAATAATGAGAATATCAAAAGTCACACACTTTTAGGATAGTGATGATGTGGCATCACGAAATGCAAGATTCTTTCATGATTTGTCCACGTGGCATCACCACATCTCTCTTCACCAACTTTAATATATATATATATAGATTTGTTTTTATTTGTGAGAAAAATTAGCTGGATCTAATTGGATCTCACTTTGATTTAGGATTCCCCCCCCCCCTATTTTTCATTTAGTTGAAATACATTCTTGCTTTGTCTCATATCACAATTCACTCATCCAAATATCCAATTATTTAAAAAATTATATTACTCTTTGTATATTTTTATATAAAAAAATATAAGATAAATAATTATTCCATTAATTTTTATGTATATAATAATGATTTGTTTTTAGCAAATTTAACATATTAAATAAAAATATTATTTCGTTAATATTTTTCTTGAACATTTAAATGGCTGAAATTTAAAAAATATATTTTAAATATAAATAGAATATTTGCACATAAATTAAATAAAATATAAAACATCATTTTGTAGTCTGAATTTTTTATTCAGCAAATCCAGCTAAATCTCAACAAATCCGGCAGAACCACTTCAACAACTCCGTCCAAACCCCCATCCCCTTCGCCAGAAATTCTCCGTAACCGAAACCGCCACCATTCATCTTTCTCTCTTGCAAAACTATATCCACCACTAAAAACTTACTTCAACAACTTACCTCATCTCAACACAACCATAACACCCCTTCCATCCTCCATCACCAACAACCACCATAACCACCACCGTGCACCACCAATCTTCTTCTTCTTGTCTGGAATTCTAGCACGCTTCCTCGGCAGAGAATGGGGGGAAAATCAAATACACACTCACACCAAAATCAACATCAAATTCAATCACAAAATCAACATTAAATTCAAGAACAAACCCATTTAAATGGGGGCAAAAATCAAACACACTCAATTAAAAACAAAACCATTTTTAAATGGGGGGGAAAATTAGCTGAAATTTCAAGAACAAGCCCAATTCGGAAATTAGAGTTCCAGAATGTCATAATGAGGGCGACGTTGTTGTGGAGGGTGTTGGTGGTGTTGGAGAGTTGGAATTGGGTGAGAGTAGCGTCAGTTAATTTTGCCGGAAGAGGAGGGGACAGGGGACAAAGGCGTGGCGTGAGAGGGGGCCGAAGATGATCTGGCGTGAGTGAGAGGAAAAAGATTGGGTTTGACCTTTTCCATTCCCAGATCCACAATTAGAGCTTAGGTTTCTTTAACCCCTTAAAATAAAAAAAAAAATCACTAAACCCTTAATACTTAATTTTAATGACAAACTCATCCAACCAGATCATCACATGCCAAGCACATGTGACTTAACTGATCTTTTTAACGAATTCCGTTAAGAAGGCCTTACTGACGAGTTTTTTACACGTCAAAGTCTGATCTGACGAAAAAACCATCAAAGTTCGTTTGGAATGATGGTATATCACTTTAGGGTTTAAATTGTCATAAACCCTTTATAATGTGATTAAACTAAAAAAAAGAAAACTTTCACTAGCAATTCTTTTTCACAGCTTTAGTATAGCCTATCTTTTCTATTAGATTTGAATTGGAGGGAGTATGTATTTTATTTGAAAATAGAAGGGACAAGAGAATGATTACTCGTAGCTGGAACATGGTAGAGACTAGGGGTGGCAATCTTTTACCCATATCCAAGAACCCATCCATGAATCCATTAAAAAAGATTTATTGGGTTATCCATTAAGTATCCAGTTAGTTATTGGGTTTAAATGGATAAAACCCATAACAACCCAATAACTAATGGATCAAATGGGTTTCTACCTGGATACCCAATTGGTTACCCAATAATCTAAACTTCACTGCAGCTTAACACACCACAAGTCACCACCGCTGCTACCCTCCTCCACCGCCTTCACCCCCGCCCACCTGCTGCCATATCCACATATCATACCACCGTTGCCACCTCACCACCACCACCTCTACCACCGCTAACCTCGCTAGTCACTACCACCTCAGCTGCTTCTATACCACCATCGCTGCCATCGTAACCAGAAAATACGCTTTTGTCATTCCATTGATTCATTCCATAACAACCACCAAGCCCACCACCTCCAGCGGCTGTAACAGCCATCACCACCTCCCGCCATAACAGAAAATACGCTTTTGTCATTCCATTGATTCATTCCATTGAATCCACTGTCCTAAACTGAACTGCCTCTTTCCCCCCCCCCCCAGAAACTGACTTTTTTTCTCAGATTTTGTGAAGCTCATTTCAAATAAAATCAACTAAAAGTAGCGATTAATTTGAGACGGAGATAGATGTATGTAAGGAAACATGTATATGTAAACTGATTATAGAATTCCAATAATTTAGGCAACATGGTTGACTTTCTTTAAATATTTTATGGTGAATCCGTAGAATTTGAACAAACTAAGACATTTTCAAAATTAAGAATATTTTATGTTATATAAGGCAATTTAATACAGAAATTTGAATTTATTGTGAGAATTTTCAAATGCTAACAGGATTGTTAACTTTTCTAATGCTCCCTGGACTATGCACTTCTTTTTTGTCATGATTTGTATCTTTAAAATATTTGAAATAATTGAGGTTAAAATAATTGTAGTGAATGAAATATAATTTGAAGAGACCAAAGTAAAAAAAAAATAAAAAAAATTGGAAGTCAAGTGACATGGTGGTGGTGGTTGTGACGGTGGCAGCTAGTGGTGAGGCAGGTGGTTAGCGGCAAGGGGTGGAGGTGGTGGTGCTAGTGGTGGAGCAGATGGTAGGCGGCAAAGAGTGGTGGTGGCGGCGGCACTGGGCAGTGGTGATGGTTAAGGTAAGGGCGGTGGCCTAGGTATGTGGGTATACCCGGATAATATCCATTAACTAGTGGTTAAATTTGAGTATTATCCATTTGTATCCATTAAGTTAATGGGTGTAAATGGATAATACCCACATTTACCCATTAACTTAATGGATAAAATGGATTTTTACCCAAATGTAACCGGAACACCATTTTGCCACCCCTAGTAGAGACAAAATTGTAATTGCAATTTTATTTCTTTCTTAGCTTTGGCAAGTTAAAAAGAAGTAGAAACCAAATAAATGCACCCCACAGTATTTCCACGTGATTTGGCATATGACACTTTGGCTTGTGGACCCAAGCATGTACGTGTCATTTGTGTGGGAGAGAAAGGGAGATCCTACTTGTGGATTTTGGCCGCGGTAGTGTGG